>OX387422.1:83424441-83720169 GCA_947563755.1 Lochmaea crataegi | reverse complement strand
GACGGTTTGTTACTCCGTTGTTTTTCAAGCAATCTAAACGAATCTTTTTTCAGATTACAGCTTTTTTTATGCTCTATCAATGTACGTAATAATATATTGCAAAATTCGTTGAGCACGCGGTATATTGCATTTTGCAACTAAGGCCGTTTTAAATAATCATTCCCACGGCCGCGGAATTGCATATTTTTGAAAAATAATAACGACACATGACTTATCACAGTGACATCTGCCAACAAAGCAAACCGCATAAATACGGGTGATGGGCAATGTTGTACAGGGCTAGAATAAATAAATTTGTTTATAACAAAATAATTTGCAAACTAATCAAGTTACAGATTCCAGATTTTGTACACGTTATTTGTACATGCGAGGGCATAATTAGGTGTAATATAAAGACGTCATGATAATAATATCGGGTTTTTTAATTTGTTTATTAATAATATTGAAACTAATGTTTATTTGCTCATAACTTCGGACCTAATTAATATTTTTTGACGTGCAAAGTCTAGTTTTGTAGATCTTTTGAAGAGGAAAAGAAAAGTTCTTAACGTTTTTATTGTAAAATTGAGGGGTGAAAAGATATACAAGAAAAACATTATTTTTACTCAAATCGCACCATACTCACCCCAGAAAATTTTTTTGCCAAACGATTTCGAAGATCGGGAAAAGTGCATCTTATTCTACATCAATTTTGCCCTCTATTCACTCACAATCATCCACTTTGATGGAAACAATGCAAAATGGTTATTTTCAGGCTATATTTCCTGGACTATAATGACAACTGCGATTATATTGCAGAGAGACTGATAACTGATAAATAATATTAGATTAGGAAAATTACAATTTATTTTCTCTTTTCATTACGTATTTATGTATGTTAAAAACGTAAGTCAAATTTTAGACTGATTACTTCTTAATTTCGTTCCTTAAATTATTTCAACTAAATTAATATTTAATATTACTTTTATGAGTCAACGTGTTTTGTTTGTAACAATTAAATTGTTACAGTATGGATTTAATTATTATATTTTTGCAATAAAATTATTTAATTATTATAGTTTTTCAATAAAACAAATGATTGGTGCATTATAAAGTTTTTAATTATTGTAGAATCATATTAAGAATCATTCCCTCATTTTCAATTTTTTTTAAAATTTTTATATTCAATTCAAACTCAAAACAGTTGGGGACTACTATAATATTTTCCTCAAACAAGACATATACTACGACTTGAGCAAAAAAAATTTCGATCACGAGTTAAAAAAAAACTGATCAACTCGATAAAGCCATTTTCGACTTTTTTTCAGAATCAGCCTTATACATCGATAACTTGTTGCATAATTACAAAGAGTGTCAGTTTGACAGTCAAACTGACACGATTTGTAATTATGCAGGAGGTTTGAGATGTATAACCGTATTTATTTTGAAGTACGTATTGTATTTGATACGATTATTTATTGAGTAAATCAAGTAGATATAAAAAATTTATTAATTTAAATACAAATTGGTACAATGGAAATTACAATTATTATATACTACGTTTTTTTAACTGAGTTAGTATTTTCTGCGCTGGAAACATGGCTACTGCTCATTGAAGTGCTGGAAGTACTGAAGGTGTTATCACTTGAACTTGTAGAGTTTTTAAAATTGGATCTCATCTTATTTATTATGTTTTGGTGATGTTGTTCATCTAACTGTAGGTAGGTTTTGATAGAATTGCTATTGCCATGTCCTGTTATTTTAATAAGTTCTTGTTCCGATACACCTGCTGTTGCCAATTGTGAAACAGCAGTGGCTCGGTGGGAATGATTTGAAAATATTCTATTTGTCATATTCAAATTTGCCAATTCTGCAGACTTTTTGGTCCATTTACTAATTTCATGCATTCCAATTGGCATATTTTTGTACCAGCCAAGGGTTTTTGGTTTTCTCCAGTTAGGATTTACGGTCAGAAATAACCTATCTGTATTAATATTAATGATTTCGCTTCTTTTTATCATTAGTTTATCTAGAAGTCTCACTGGACAACGACTTGCTTCATTATGGTTTTAATAGCACACAGGTTTTGCTCCTCCCTGTGTGGTTTTGGTGAAAATAGGATTACATTGTATTCTACCAGTTGGAGTATCATCATTTCCAGTTTCTTTTGAGAATAATGAGTCAAGCATGACGCTCCTTCATTTCCCCTCCACGCAAGTTCTACCAAAGCAATTAAGAAGAATTTTATTTGTAATCCTTCTGGTGTATTTTCATCCCACGCTTCTATCATTGCTATGTACTCGGTATCTTTAAATGCTGATGCACTAACCTTTCTCTTGTCTGGTAACATTTGAAGTTCTTTTTGAATTTCTTGCGTTTCTTGCGACTAAAAATATGGGACTAGAGAATGGATCAATTACTCTATTAAACTCCTTCATATATTTTTTTGTACTTGTTTTGCCGTAACGTTCATCGTTTTAACCACATTTTCTTTATAATTTACTCCATTACCTTTTCTCATATTGAAGCCCAATCTTTCAAAGTGGTTGCCTATCATTTCAGTGGACATTGATTCATTTAGTACATAGTTTCTTTCACTAAAAAACGTAAGAAATTGTTTCCCTACGTACTTTTTTGTTTTCACTATATTATGAGGCTCAGTATTTCGTATACTTTCGTCTATTGAATTAAATGATAAATCTCCGAATCGACTCATTTTTGAACAGTTATTGATAAACGTCAAAATTTGACGGTTCTGTTAGAATATGTATTGTTGTATATTGATGTCGATGTGGTTACTATGGAAATTGAATTATTGTAAAATTTTCGATTGGTAGAGCTACTCTATGTATAATCAGGTATTATCGAAATTATACAAGGTAACTTAACTATAGTTTATTTCAGAAAGGTATAGAGTAATAAAACCTCATTAAGTATGCAAAGGGAGCACAGAGGGACCCAACGAATATTTAAGCCACTTTCATAGTTTGGCATTGATTTCATTGTAAAATTCTTTCTTTTTATCAAGTGCAGGTAGTACCACCCGGGTTGGGGTCAATATATGGGTTTAGCCTATTGTTATCCATTCACAAACACTGAAAATAGTGTGCCAAAGGCGTGCCGGTAGGATACTCGTAAAAAGGAAAGAATTTTATTTTAACAGAATAAAAATTAGGCATTATGTACATAGTATTAGGTACACTTATTTTTTATTGAACATTATACAAAAAATACATTATACAGAAATTAAATTATAAAAAATCATAATATTCTTCGTCATCTGAGGAACTGTCATCTCCTCTTGGCGTTATAATTAACGGGTCGACGGTCCGATCGATCAAGTAGTCAAGCTCCCACATTTTCTCCTCTTCTTTAATGACATGCTGGACTGCTTTTCGCCAGTTCTCTGGTGTCACCTCCTTAATGGCTTGATCAAACAGTAGCTTAAGGTCTTTCATTTTGAATGCCGTGTTGTGTCTTGCTACAAATCCTTTCACTTGCGCCCATATAAGTTCTATAGGATTTAGTCCGCAATGATATGGCGGTGTGCGCAGCACAGTTGCACTATGTTTTTCTGCTATATCTTCCACGGCGTATTTCATAAAACGATGTTTGTGTAAATTTGCTATAGCTAATAGTTCTTTTTTTATCAAATTATCTTCAAATTCAATACTTTTGGTGGTTAACAGGTCAATAATTTCTTGTTTTCTCCAAGATGAAGTTGGAGTCTTCTCTTTGCGTCGAGAATGATAACTCGCGTTATCCATAACTACTACTGAATCAGCCGGAAGATATTTTATCATTTCACCAAAATAGTCTTCAAAAACATCCGAATCCATGTCCTCGTGGTAATCTCCCGTATGGCACGACTGAAAGGTTAGCAAACCTTCTTTTAAAAATCCCTCTTCGCTTCCAATATGGACGATTATTAGTCTTTTCCCTTTACCTAAAGGCACCTTAATACCCGTTGACAGTCCTTCCATGAAAGCTTGGCGAGTACTGGTTATATTTTTGTCTTGCCACATTTTTGGTACTGTATAATCTTCATTGATTCACGTCTCATGAATATAAAATATTTTCTTCTGCTCTGTTCTGTACTGCTTTATACTTCTCTAGTATTTTCGTCGCCAGCAAACAATTTCATCGCTTTCCAGTAAAAGTGCTTTACGGTTATGCTTTTCCCAGGCAAAATCCATATTTCTCAAAGTGGTCTATAAAAGTTTTTTAGTTATCAACGGAATACTGTCATCCTGGCCAAGCTCCATTAAAATCTTATCTAGGGTGGGTATTTCTTTTTTAAAATAAAGAGTGAACTTTTCTTCGAATTACACTTTTGGTGTCTTCATCAAGGACTTTTACTGGTCTGTCTGGACTTTTCTTGGAAGGCTCCACTTGGCCTGCTATCTTTCTCCCCCGCAATAATTTAAAAACGGTGGACTTTCCAACTCCATCGGCCGACAGTTTCTTGTACAGTAAATTTCGGGTAATCGTATTTTATGCAATCGTGAACATTTAAAATAATAAGTTTTTCATTCACTGATAGTGGAGAATTATTGGAACATCTTTTCGTTGGTGTAAATGTCGCCATTTTATTACTAATCTTATAATACTGTCAACACTATTTACGGCTTAACAGCAAATACTGATGCGTTAAACTAAGCAAATATACTTATAAAGGTCTAAAAATTTTGGGTAAGGCACCTTGCGGCTCATGGTTGAGCCGAATCTGAAACAGGGTTGGAATTAGGCAGGGGCACTAATAGAAGGTTAAACTGTACCTGTTAAACGCAAAACGTAACTGTATAATCTACTACCTAAGTAATCCCTACACAATATTTCGATATTGATACTTCAGGCCAGAAAACATACTTTTCCTAATTCTCTTACGCAATTACTTGAAATTTTAATAATACAAACAATACTATTTCAAGACCCACGCCTATGGCCGACACCGAAATTGAGCCGAACTGGACGGAATTCTCCATTTTATTACCCTATACCTTTCTGAAATAGACTATAAATTGATCGTTCTAATTGGTTGAAAATTATATGAAAAAAATAATCAGTATTATCCGATTTTAGGAAACATTCCTTTCTATTTAAATAATATTAGCAAGTATTTATCTCATCATTGGTAAAAACTTATAGCACATAAAACATGTTTAGCATATTGTATGATTTCTTACCCGATTAGGTACTTTCTAGAATTAATGATCTTTCTAGGAAGGAGATTAAGTATCAACTATTAAAATACATATTATTATTAGGAATAAATAGGCTGTTTCTGAAATATTACAATAGAGAGCTTATACAGGGTTGGGATAAAGTATGGAACCAAGTAAATATCTTTTAAACGAAAAGAACGATATTTATGAAAATCTGCAGGTAAGTGCAATGGACCAAAATGCATATGATGTACTTTTTTTTGTTAATAATATACTTCCGGTTTAACCGGAAATGCCATGAACTTCTTTAATTTAAATGGGACACCCTATATATCTTTAGAGATTTCGAAAGAGCTTGTTATTTTGAATTCATACATACTGAGTTTAGTGTAAAAAAATTTGTAAAAACGAGGAAAAACTAACTGTTAGTTGTACAATAGGTGTACATTTCATTATTTTAGAATAATGAGGAACAAAATTAATTCAAATGTTCATAATGCTCGCCGTTTACTTGCTGACAATATGCCATCCTATTAACAAATTCTTGAGTCACTCTTTCCAAGACTTCTCCACGTATTAGTTCACATTCATCAATAATTCTTTGTCTCAATTCCTTTAAGTTTGTTGGTCGTCTAACGTAAACACGTGATTTTAGATAACCCCAAAGAAAAAAATCTAACGTTAGTCATTAGAATTCAGGATTACGATTTACTGGATTTTTCAGAACTATTTAGTTTACCTGGAAGCGGATTAAATAAACTGGACGGCAATTCGAGTGCGGGATTAAGATACCTGCAAGTGTCGGACGGGAACTCATGTGGATTATATTAGTGTAATGAGGGAAAAACTTGACTTGAGGAGAATGAGTGATTTGTAAAGATTGATATATTTAATTAGAATTTAACTTTTAATTACTTACTGTGTACTTACATTATATTGTTTATAATATAGATAATAAAACAAATCTAAATGTTGAAAGTAACTATTTACAAGACACTGGACGTGATGCCTGGATTTAATTGAACAGTCCATGTGGACATGGTCCAAGTAGGTTGAACAACCGAGATGACGTACCTGGAATTAGATAGAAAAACACTCTGAGTATTCAATTTGCCATAAATAATGATTAATTATTTAACTAACGATTAGTATAGTTGAAATCCCCAAAAATTAATGAAAGTATTAATAATATACAAGGTGCATCTTATGTGTTTGAACTGTGATCATGCATATCAGTACTAAAGTAAAGTTAAAACTTCACTTGATCAAAAATAAATGCCTAATAGTAAATATTTAGGGTTATTAGGAAAGGTGCAAGGGGCGCAAACTCTCCCCAATGCATGTAAGGAATATGTGGCACAAACTCTCCACAAACAATATTATAACTACTGCAAGTGGCACAAACTCTCCACAGTACAGCAAAATAATAATACACTGCAAGTGGCACAAACTCTCCACAGTACAGCAAAATAATAATACACTGCAAGTGGCACAAACTCTCCACAGTACAGCAAAATAATAATACACTGCAAGTGGCACAAACTCTCCACAGTACAGCTAAATAAGGTTACACTGCAAGTGGCTCAAGCTCTCCACAATACAGGGGGGTGGAAGGAGATATGGGTGACGTGAGAAGTCACCCTGTATCAGGAATGGACAAACCGCAAGTGGCGCAAACTCTCCACAATACAGTATAGGTATGTGAGTTAAACTGCAAGTGGCACAAACTCTCCACAGTACAGCTAAATAGGGTTACACTGCAAGTGGCTCAAGCTCTCCACAATACAGGGGGGTGGAAGGAGATATAGGTGACGTGAGAAGTCACCCTGTATCAGGAATGGACAAACCGCAAGTGGCGCAAACTCTCCACAATACAGTATAGGTATGTGAGTTAAACTGCAAGTGGCACAAACTCTCCACAGTACAGCTAAATAAGGTTACACTGCAAGTGGCTCAAGCTCTCCACAATACAGGGGGGTGGATGGAGATATAGGTGACGTGAGAAGTCACCCTGTATCAGGAATGGACAAACCGCAAGTGGCGCAAACTCTCCACAATACAGTATAGGTATGTGAGTTAAACTGCAAGTGGCACAAACTCTCCACAGTGCAGTAGGATTGGATGAATAGGAAATGCAACAACAAATTAATGTTCTTAATAACGTTGAATATTAAAGAACTTTAAACAAAGTAATTATTAAAAATAATTAGCAAATATACTATACTCTATGTGATAAAATATCTTTTACAATCAAATATCAAATAACAGGCAAAACTGAATTACTCTGTGAGATAGACTCACCTATTTAACTCCTGATATGCACCACAATACACACTATATTTTATATATTTAAATTTATCTGGCTCAAGTGAACACTTTAGTTATCTTCTAGCAACTAAAACCCAAATCGTTCTTAAAACCTTTCTTTCCCCTTTCGTGGCCTCGAAGGCTACGTGACATTATGATATTTTACTTATCTATTTCAGATAATTGTCGAGAAATGCATTTCTGAAATATTAGGGTGTACCCATGATTTAATTTATTTTACTTGAAACGAAAACTATTTTAAGAATAACAGGGTGAGAAAAAAAAAATTGTCTTACATTAGGAATTAAGAACCTGACGGGAATTCGTTTGCACCGCCAAATACAACTCGTCCTTCAAATTTTATTGAAAACATTTTTTTTTAAACTTAAAATTTTTTATTTGAAGGCAAAAACACTCAAACAAACCGATCCAGATCAGATATCAATCGGTTTGTTTTCGAATTTTTTCCAAATAAAAAAGTTTTCGTGGAAGACAAAAAATGTATCGATAAATGTTGAAGCACTTGTGGTGAAAAAAAAATTAGAATGTAATGCAGAAACACGTTTTCATACTACTGATTTCGGTTATTCTTAAGTCTAGAAAATTTGTTTTTTTCTCGCTCTTATCAATTTTTTTATATTTATTTGTACCTAACTGATTTGTGTTATGGTGAGAAAAAATAAAAGACCTTTATTATTATTTACTATTACGTGACTGATGCTAAAAGAAAGTTGAGCCCGTTTTTTTTTTAAATAAAACAACGTCTTGAAGATCAACCATTGATTTTCACCATTTCTACAGGAGGAGCAGCGTGTTGATAATAATGCGTCTTAAACAGTAAAGCACATTAGGTGACTTGATTTTCAGACTTTTTACATTTTGTCGGAAATGGTTTATTCTTCAACGAAAAACTTACCAAAATCTTCCAAGAATGCGTAATGCTAATGGGTAATACATAACATTAAGTGACTCATTAGTATAAATTAGTTTTTCCAGGACAATCCTTAGACAAGAAAGAAATTTATTACACCATAATGACAGATAATGATTTTACAATCACACTTTCATCAACAAAATTCCATCTTTATTGAAACTCGTGAAAATAACATTAACTAATAGCAACTTTTGGCAAATATAAAAAGCTTTCAAAGCTTCAGTTCGTCATTCCGGTGAATTCTACCGTTCAGTGAATATGTTGAGAAAGTTTGTTGCTTTTTTGTTGGCCATCCAAATGGTCAACGTGTTATCAGCACCTTCCGAAGTCGACGGAAATCAAACAATACAAGATTTGGGTTCTACGACAAGTAACAAAGAGGTAAGTTGAACAATATTTGAAAATTTTTATTCCACCGCTATTTTTATTATTTAAATAGTTTTCATTATCCTATACCATATCCTACACCATCAGATGGTAGAAAGGTTCTTTCACCATACAGGGTAGTTCTTAAGTAATTGTACAGGGTGATTAATTAAGAGTGGCGACCGGCCGTATGTCGGAAACCGTAGGTATGTCCTAGAATTTGGGGAAAAATTCTTATGAGAAAATCGGCCCTAAAAAACAATTTAAAATGTTTTTAGAGTCGATAGTTTTTCGCTAGGTGGCGCAATCTATCACTTACAAAGTATAATTGGATTTTTTACAAAATATTCCTCAATTTAAGTTGGAAAATAAATACCAACTTTAGAAACAACCTTTGTAAAAGTTATTTTTCTGTATCACCTATTCTGAAGTGGTAGAAGAAGTGTTCTTTCGTTGACATAAAAAAGACTAGCTTCCATATGCCTTAACCAATTTTGAAAAATATAGACATGCATAGATCATTAGAGGTGGATTGCAGAAATAAATAACAACTACACTTTAATTTTTCAATGATGATTGTTGGCTCACCCAGTAAGTTGTAAGAGAAATTATGTTGAAAATAAAATAACAAGTGAAAACGTATCACAAAATTATTTATTAACATTACATAATTTAACAAAACTAAGGGATCTACTCATAACAGAAATTTACAAAACTACTACCTAATTATTTTAAATACTCAAAATGCTTGAACAAATCCAGACTTTCTATAGTGGAATGAACACTGGTCTCAATTTTAACAAGGGAAATACTTCGAACTGCTCCCGAATCTATCTTTCATAACCTCACGTGTAGCCAGCAAGGTCACCAGACCTTACGGGTTTAGATTTTCACTTAGGGGTAGAATCAAAGATTTAGTTTTTAAAACACGTCCAACTACACGTGAGGATATGAAAGATAGGATTCGGGAAGCAATTCGAAGTTTTTTCTTGCTGAAATTGAGACCAGTGTTAATTTGTGTATAGCAAATGTTAGCAAGCATTTAGAGCATTTAAAATAATTAGGTGCGTTTTGTAAATTTCTGTTATGAGCAGCTCCCTTAGTTTTGTTTCATCATGTAATGTTGATAAATATTTTTGCGATTCGCTTTTACTTGTTATTTTATTTTCAACAAAATTTTAGCAACATAATTTCTCTTGCAACTTACTGGGTGAGCCAACAATCATCAACACTCACCAAAAAACGCCAATATCTTTGGAACGACAAGAGATATCAGTTCCCGGTTTTGACAGGTTAATAAGTCATTTTATTTGCCTTTTTGTAAGCTGGTTAGAGTTATAGCATTTCATTTGAAATTTCTCAGATAAAATCATAAATAGAGCTAGGTGTTATATAATGCTCTCTAGTTGTCGATTGAAAAATTAAAAGTGTTGTTGTTATTTGTTTATGGAATCTACTTTAATGCTCTATGCATGGAGTCTATATTTTTGAAAATCGGTTCAGGCATATATGGAAGTTACAGTATTTTTCATGTCAACGAAAGAACACCTTCTCCTACCACTTCAGAATAGGTGATACAGAAAAATTACTTTAACAAAAGTTGTAGAATAGATATTTTTCACCAACATAAATTGAGGAATATTTCGTAAAAAATCCAATTATATGTTGTAAGAGATAAATTGCGCCACCTAGCGAAAAACTATCGACTCAAAAACAATCAAACACTCCCAAATGTTTTTTGTGAAACTCACAGTCATCTCGGAGAAAACCACCTTTTCACAAAAAATTTGAATTTGCACATCCCTTTTTAAAAAACCGCAACTTTATAAGATTTAAAGCTAAAGCTTTAAAATTGCCAATGTACAAAGAAAAAGGACTAAAAATGTTTTTATACTCAGTTTGAAATTTTTATTTTGTACAGGATGGGCTTAAATAAATTTTACATCTCAAAAAGAAGTTTTTTCAGTATAAATATTCATCAATGGATACTGAATTTTATTCCCTTCAACTTTGCTATTTACTCTCCGTACCTATTTTTCGTAGTTTAGAAGTTATTTAAACAAAAACACATTTTTGGTAAAAATCTAAGTAGGCTGTTCTCGCTTAATAAAATGTCAGAATGTTTATTGTTTTTATAGTGACGGTTCAGATTCATCTTTGCTGGTTTATTGTGTTCCAGTCCCCCTCTTTGCTAGTTCATCTGCTATTTCATTTCCTTCTATTCCAGTGTGTCCTGGAATCCACAGTAAGGTGACTATATTGTTCTCGCCTAGTTCATTTATTTTGCCTAGGCATTCCTACACCATGTTGGAACTGATAACACAAGAGCTCAGTGCTTTAATGGCTGCTTGACTATCCGACATTATGATAATCCTTTGCATTCTATATCCTTTATCAATATTGAACTGGGCACACTTTCTTATGGCGTGAATTTCCGCTTGAAAGATACTTGGGGTTTTCCCAAGCTTTCAGAGTGTTTGGTTCCTCGCCCGTACACTCCTATCCCAGTTACTTCTATTGCTTTTGTGCCGTCTGTGTACCATTGAATGGCATTCTTTCCAAGTCTGGTAATGGTATTTGGATCCCATTCCTTCTTGTTGCTTAATTCCGTAACGAATTTATTTGAAAAGTTATACTTTTTCATCATACCATCTTGTGGCATGTCCCAGGTTTTCTGATTTCTAAGAAGTAAGGAGGTGGTGGTTTTTGTTTTGTTAATAATTCCCTCTCTACGTAGTCTGTATCTTGTTCTTTCTGCAACACTTTCCACCACCATATGTAGAGGTGTGAGGTTGGGAATAACTTCCATGGCTGCCGAATACTTATACAGGGTGACTCATTTAAAAATACTGAAGAAACTTCCATGGAAGTTTTTGGAATGTAAAATTTATTTAAGACCAAAAAAATCTTCCGTCCTTTGCCTTTGTACATTGGTAATTTCAAAGCTTTAATTTTAAATCTTATAAAGTTGCAGTTTTTTAAAAAGGGATGTGCAAATTCAATTTTTTTGGGAAAAAGGTGGTTTTCTCCGAGATGGCTGGGAGTTTTACAAAAAAATAGTACTAGCTCATTCTAAGTTATTTGCCTAGTTTATTAATGGACCAGCCTTTATACATGAACATAATTTTAAAATGTTTGATTTTAATTACCCTTAACATATACCTTCCAAATAAATATGTAAGTTATACACAAAAGTTATAGAACTACGACAGAGGTATGCCGGACCCTGTATAGTGGCGAACAGAGCTGGGACCAACGAAAAAAAAAACGTTACTTTTCAGTAACGCGTTACTAAAGTTTTACTTTTTGGAATTCGCGAAAAGTAACGGTAACTGCGTTACTTTTATAAAGAAACTTGAAATCGTTACTTCGTTACAGTAACGCGTTACTTCAAAAGTAACGCGTTACCTTTTTTGGACAATGTATAAATGTATACTACCATAGGTACCTGAGAAACGATTATTTACGAAATTGAAAATATTGTTGATACATACTGCTTTCAACATACGTCTCGCAGCACAGTAAGAAAATTGTCCCGTATATCGAGACAGATTTGTGGCCGCTTAATATCCCCTAATTAAACTCCATGGATCATTCCATATGGGACAATCAATTAATTAAAACGAAGAATCGTGTATTGCTGGGACAAGTTTAGTCAACACATCATAAATAATTGTATTGACCAACGGAGAAGACGTTTACAGGCGTTGATAATGAAGAAAACTTCATCCACAATGATTTCCTATAAGTGAAAGTTATTATTATTCACAAATCGTGTTGTTTCATATTTCCCAATATTATTTAATCTAATATTAAACGGTCATTTCCAAAATATACGAATGTCTATTCGCTAAGAAATGTTGCCAGACTGCTACAACAAACATCGTCCCATAAAAAATCATCGTTTTTCAGGTTTTGGTTCTAAATTATTGATATTTTCAAGACTTGTTTCCCGATAAATGTTCTCCTTTAAAAAAATACCATTTGGACTATAAGTAGCGCCATTCGGTTTTGCAACGAACTTCAATGCACTGATTTAATGAAATCGTGGTGAGTCCGGTCCTGGTTGAAATTGATCCTCCTAATTTTCAAGTGATAACAAGAACCTTTTTGGCTAATATCATATCCTAAAAATAATAAAATCCATCAATAAACAAAAATGTTAATATTGTTCAAATTATGTACCAACTTAATTTGGCCCACAATGTATATTTAATTAACTCAAGTGATTTTATTAATTCTAGAACATTTGGCGGGCTAATTTACGCACGGCACGTTTAATATTTTGATTTAATTAACGATGTATGTGATTTTTTTCAGGCGTCGAATAACAATGTTGTCAACGAAACTGTAACACCTATCACAACTACCACAACGACAACAACCGCCGGATATCAACCTGATCAACAACTGCAAAATATGTTAAACAACCCGGAGGAGTCGAAAAAGCTTCAAGAATTCTTTAACCAGTTCGTAAAACTTTTTAACTTAGCGAACCAAGGCACAACCGACCAGGTAACTTAAAATGTATTTATTTATTTAGACATTACAAGATTCCACATAATATACTGCTACAAATAATCAGAGGAACACATATTTAGGTCTTAGCGTAAATTAAGCGTAATTAGCGCAAAAGCACATGATCCTTCAGCATAACCATGCCAACTCAAAGAAACTACAAGAAAATGAGTGGAGAAAGCAGCCTTCTCATCTGTCTAACGTAACGTGAAGTTGTTGAGAAAATTTGTTTTATTAATGAAGTGTGTGTCTTCCACCAACACGAGCTCCCGCTTGACATCTCCGTGGCATGCTTCGTACAAATCTACGGGTATCTTCTTAAGGTACATTATTCCATTCTTCGGTTAGAGCATCTGTCAGTGGCTGAAGGATCTGAACCGGATGTGAGCGCCTTCGGACACGTCTATTCAACAAATATCAAAGGTGTTCAATCGAATTAGATCGGGTGAAGACGAATATATGGAATGGATCTCGTGGGGCCGAAGGAAATTCATCTTGCATAAAAACAAAATTTGGGTCTATACAATAAGTTGCCGGTATAACATAAACTTCCAATCGATCTACCGTTCAGCATTAGTTTTCCTGGAACTATCTAAACATCTAATCTTTCATCAAGATAGACTAACTTCTCCCCGAACCATAACAGATCCACCACCAAATAAGACCGATCTTTGGCTGTAGATGTACGAAAACGCAAGGAATATAGGAATAATAAAAACGGTCCTGAATTTGGTTTGTTTTCCTTTGACGACTTTTATATTTCCCAGTTTCTATATACCGATGTCACACACGATGAATGTCGAAAGGGCTGGCCTTACAATCTGTCGAATACTGGTACCATTCTCGATGGAACCAACCACACGTATGACTTCTACCTCATTTTGTGGAACTTCACAATTTATAGTAAACTGTCAAAATTGTTTATTATTCCAATTTTCACAGCATACACCACTTTGGTTCTTGTAGTTTTACTGAATTGGTATTCGTATTGTTATCTTAAACTGATACATAAGTAAAATGTTTTTGCAAATTTAGATATGATTCTTTGAAATTAGATTTTAATATTGTCAAGATGTGTCCCCACTGGTGTTCTACGCCACGCCGCGCAGTACAAGACGTTCGCGAACCTTCACGAACTAGTTGCTTTCAGAACGTCCAAACAACAGCAATAAGAGGTTCGTTTGCGTTTGTAAAGGATCCAGTTTTATCCGCGAATGAAAGTAAAATGCTCCTAAGCAAATAGGCGTCAAAACTGATCAACATTCGTCGAGCACATTTCTTCAGTGTATCGGCTCCTGATTGAACGATTTTGATTGTACGCGTTCGCCCGCATTTTACCGTTTACACCAACTAAAAGCTCATGATTTGGCATTGCGTCCTCACTGATGCGCAGCTCAGGAATGCACAAAAAAAACAAGTTCCATCAGGTACATGAAAGAAATGTGCTCGACGAACTTTGTTCTGTTTTGACTTCTATTTATTTAGACGCGTTTTACTTTAATGCGCGGACAACTCCTTCACAAACGGTTGTGAACGTTTGCAAACGTCTTAGGTCGCGCGGCGCGTCGCTGAACGTCAGTGAGGACGCACATTTAGAATTAATAAAATTATTAAGACATTAGTATGCGTTCCTTTATTTGTTTTTATCAGTATATATTACCGTGTATAAATATAAAGGTAAGAAATCCTACAGGAACCAACATAGTGCGTAAGACTGGTATATTCTTGACTGATTAGTTCGGAACCACCTTAGCCTTTGCTTGCATAGTCTACAATACCCTTATACCCCGGGTACCACTATTGGGGTTTGCAGGGTTAAGAGTTTTTTAAGGTAATCCCTGAACAGTCTAGATCTGATCTGGTGACATACTAAAGATTTCATTGCTGCCTGACTATCTGAAATTATAAGGATATTTTGGACTTTATACCCCCTTTCCATGTTAATTTGCAAACACGTGTCAATAGCGAAGATTTTCGCCTGGAATACGGATGAAAACTTCCCCAACAATGCGCGAACATTGCACCTGGGTCCAGCACCGTGAACTCCAGCTCCTGTTCCTATGTCAGTTTTAGATACGTCAGTGTATCACACCATCGTTCTTTCCTGACTGCATGCTTCCAACCCATCCTAGTGTAGCTGGATATGGTATGGTTGGTTGTCGTTAATTGTAGCCAAAATGTTATCACTTCTCATTTCAAGAAGCTAGTTTGTGATAACATCTGTGATTCTGGAATTACTGTGCGTGTTGGTTCCTTGGTGCTAAATCCCATTGCACTCCAGCCTATATAAAGCCATTCTCGCTTCCGCCTCAACATGCAGAGCAAGAGGCGGAATATTGAGTATGCCTTTCATTGCTTCTCATCGCAGCCGTTATGGAGAGACAGGCAAGCCTCTGAAGTTTTGATAGCTCCGGCTTTCATTTGATCTGATTTTGGCTACCAAACTAAGGCTCCATAGGTGACTATGGTTCTCACCACAATTGTGTACAGCGAGTGTACGATTCGTGGATTTAGTCCCCATTGTGTTTTCTATCGCCCGTTTGGTATCCATTAGGGCCATTTTCATTCAATTCAATCCTGAAGATGAAACTTTTATCGTGAATAAAATAACATATGTGTTTCACAGTAATTTTTATTTGTTCTAGATTGTGATAACCTCCGAAAATGTTAACATCATCGAAGCATTGCAAAGTGTACCACTCCGTAAGATGCTCTATAGTTTATTCAAAAAGGTTAGTGTAGTGTACCATTTTTTATTATTAAATATGTTATAGATAATTTGAGTATGATTACTAGCACAGTGTTTATGTCAGCAGTTAAAAAAGGGTTTTTCAATAGTTGGGCTCATAGACGAAATATACAGTTAATATTTTACGTTCTTATCTCTCCGATTACAAAAATTATAGAGTATCCACCCTGTATAACACTAAATTAGTTTCTCGTTGGATACCGCATCTGTAGACATAAGAACAGAAAGCAATTAGAGTCAATGGGTTTGAAAAAACAGGTTAAACGCAGGAAACTCAAAAAATATATATCATACAGTATTGTAAATGGTGATGAATCCTGGATTTACTATTATGAACTCGAAAATAAACGTCATTCGGCTATTTGGGTGTTCCAAGATGAACCAAAACCGACGAAAGTTATCCTTTCTCGAAGTGAATGATGGAGCCGACATTTGTCTCAAAAGCGGGTCATGTAGCAACAATTTCTCCACAAGATCAAAAAACTGTTTCTGCTGATTAGTACATATCGATTTGTTAGCCAGAAGTAACTGCAGAATTTCGAAAAACCCACCCCCAATGACGAATGATTCTCCACCAAGACAATGCAAGTTCCCACACAGCTCGAAAAACAATTGAGTTTTTAAAGCAAGAGAACATCGAATTGTTGGACGATCCTCCATACAGTTCCAACCTAAGTCCTAACTACTTTTTTACTTTTCCAAAAATTAAGAACGAACTGCATGGTGAAAGGTTCCAGTCCCCAGAAGATGCAGTCAACGCCTTCAAAAACTCAATTTTGAATGTACCAACAAGCGGATGGAATAAGTGCTTCCAGAATTGGTTCCAAAGGATGCAAAAGTGCATTTATCTTCGTGCAGAATACTTTGAAAAACAATAGTGTTTGAAAGGTATCTACTGTTTTTTCTAGCTCTATATGCAAAATATAAAAGTCAATGAACCCTTCTACTATCTGATTGTGTAGAGCCTGGCGAACTCATTTCTGTACGAATTCCTCCCATTCTCGTCCATTTTGTAGTAATTCTCTTTTCTTGTTTCTTTTGTATTTTTTCTCCCCAAACTCTTGTTGAGGAGCTGGCCGTTTTCAGTTCATTCGTTGCAATAAAGCTGTCGCTCTTCAATAAAGTCCAGTGTTGATTTTACTTCTACATATTTTCTTATATAACTATATTCCTCAATCATTCTCTCTCAGTTACTCCTCTGAATCTTCTCAGATATTCTTTTATGTTAACAATCGAGGACCGTTTTTTAAAAACTCGATCATTGCAAAAATATAAATTTTCAGAAAATAATTTTTAATGATTGGAAGAAACCTTATTATCAACAGAATGGAGGAAAAATAATAGTCTGTTAGTAACGTTAATGCATGATTTATTAAGCAGAAAAAACAATAAATGCCATTCTTTATAATAAAGAAGACAAATAAAAATTAAAAGTACTTTTTTTCAAAATTCGATAATTACCATAACTCGATATCTACAAATCTTCCGACTAAAAATACGTGGGTTTTCGAGTTAACTGATTTGTTCATCATTAGAAATGCCACCTCCTTTCATAACTTCTTCATAAGAAGCAGATGCTTCTTCTGTTAGATCAAAACCTCTCAGTAACGTTTGAACCTCAGCTTTTTTCAGATCACTTACATGATTCACTGCAGGAACCTCAGATACCGTATTCACTAAATTTGCGTGTTTTACTCCTTTCTTAAATATACTGACTTCTATTTCACTACCGGTATAAGTATTGCGTATTTTGCAAATCACACGATTATGTTTTTTTTCGTAAGTAAGCACCCTAACTTCCAACATTTTGAATGGCAATTTTTTTTCAATATTTTTTGGGAAACCACTTTGTAATCGAAAGTTTTCCAATCATCACCCCAAACGTTGCGATAATCTGTCTCTACTCTTCCAAAAACCCTATCAGCGGGCATAAAGTTGTGGCCTCTAATAGGAAAAAAATGACATATTGCTTCAAAGACTTGTGATGTTTCCAAGAAGTTGATAAGGACAGTAATCATTATGCTATTTTTATTTTGAGCACTACATCAGTCTGAAAATAACTCTAAAACCAGATCGTTTTTTCCCTCTTCTAGCAATAATTTGCTTTTAGTCCGGTCAATCTAGACATTAGAAGGTACATAAATTCACAACAAGCTGAAAGTGAGTAAAAATGTTCAAAACATAATTAAAAACAACATTTCAAAATTCCCCATCGTTCCGGTACATGGAAAAAAATTGACTCGAGGTTAAAGGTCAAAAAAATGGATTTTTCACTATTTTCTTCAAAACGGTAAGTTTTATCGCAAAATTACCTCAGACAAAAATTTTAGATCATAAAATTAAAGGTATCAATAATTTTTTCCGTGAAAGCCACCGTTTCTGAGATATAACGATTCAGAAAGTTGTAAGCGTTATAATATTCACACGTTTCCACGCCACCTCTGATTTAGTTTAATTGGAAACTATTGCATAATAACAGATATTCACAAGGGGTGGAATTGATAAAACCGATGGAAATTAAAAAGCAGTAAAAAAATTTATTCGTCCGATTCCATAACCTTCAATTACTTCTTCTTGTTGATCTTCTTCTTCTTTTTCTTCTTCTTCATCCTGTGTGTAAGTAAATTGCGTCAATAGCGATTATCGCATGTCCGTTCGGCAGTATCAATCGATTCCTCTGCTGTTGGTGATTCAACATTCGAACACGACCGGCCTTGCCAATTCGTACATGCCAGAGTACAAAACCGTTCAACTTTTTTGCAAACACATTGAAGAATGCGATAACAGCGACATCTTAGCATTTCCTTCACTGAGGTTAATGTATTGATGTGGTTTCAACGTTGTCTCCAGTCCAGGATTATGCTCTCTGAGCTTCTGGACGGATAATATCTACCTTGTACTCACTACAAGTGATGTTGCCCCTTCTAATTACAAACCAGAATGGTTGGTTATATCTTGCAGATATACCAACCCAGTTTAACTTAGAACTAGAAGTGTAATTCAGTGTCTGTCGGGGCATATAGCCCGAGAAGTAGTTGTTGCTTCTTAGTGAACGGTCTCTGTTCTTTGAAAAGTATTTTTCAAAAAACTTTGTAAGGCGTTATAATACTATCAATTCTATTATCTCTTTCATCTAATAATAATGTTTATTTAAAAATTTGTTTACAAAAATAATGAAATAATATGAAATATAAACAAAAAATTAGTGCGTGCAGTCCCTCCGCGCGGAAGAAGTTATACTTCGTAATGTGGAAATGAAAATAGGAAAGGGTAGAAATTGATTTTTAGTGGAATTATTTAAGACAAACTTTATTACCATTGCTTACAATTCACAATTGATCGCATCTTTTAATTATCATTTTCGAGTGGAGAAATATCCAAATCTATAACATTTACAATGGGATTATGATAACTAAAGTAAATTATATGTGTATCAAATCAAACTAAAAAAAACAAGTAAATGAAATAATGAATATTATAAATTAAAATACAACAACAAGTACGTACTGCAAGCGCCAAACGTGATGACCGAGCAATCGCGCAGGTATAGACTCTCCCAACTAAATTACTATTGGATTACGATAAGCCCCTTGCCGGTCAGTGTCGTACCTATAATTAGTTTTAATTGGGGTAGCAAATGGAACATGATTTCTTTGTAATTTCTTTTCATATTTCATTCAGTATTATAGGTAGTAGTACAGTTCATTAAAATATTATATAATGATACATTTATTAAAAAACAAACTTTAATCAGTCACTATCTGAATACAAATTTTCTTCATCTTCACTGCTGCTTGTGCTTGTGCTGCTATCGTCATTTAAATTTATAATCACTGGATTTACCTCTGTTTGAACATCTGTGAATGTTTCATTTTCCCAATATTTCCGCTCTATATCTACTACATGTCGGCAACGCTTTTGCCATTCCTCGGAAGTGATTTGATCAAACTCGTGCTCCGCCATTTTCCTCACATCTTCCAACTTGAAAGTTACAATTCCCAAAACGTCATTATTTTGTGTCTTTTTTACCGTAAAACGACACCCTTCCGTCTTATGAAAGTCGTAAATAATCCGTCTAATATTGGAATACTCATACTCGGGAATATCAGTTATTGGTGCTCTTCTAGGCCGCTTCTTTCTTGGGGCGGAAAATTTTACTTGCACGTTATTTGCAGAAATTAATTGCTCCCCTTCTTTAACCACTGTTTCAATGGTTCTTATCGAAATACCTAATACAAAATAAAGATTTGTGTTGAAACAGTTATTTTTGAAATTTATTTAATGTTACCTGTAGCGAGGGATGTTTTATTTTTCACATTTGATAACGTATCCGACTCACATTTGACACTTTGAAAATAATTGAACACTTTAAAAATTATTTCACGTGTCTGACTCTTGATAACTGGTTTTTTGTTAGGCGATGACATTTTTTCAGAAACACAAAAATTAGTCAGACAATGCCAAACGCCAACAGAATTGGAGGACAACTAATGATACGCCTCTGTACAGAGCATTTATATGTCTTGCAAGAGATGTACTGGGAGGTAACATTTAAAATGAGTTTGTGCGCATGGGGGCGGGCTCGCCATCACGTTTGGCGCTTGCTGTATTTCAGTTAATTTCACGACGCTCACACTGTTTACTTTGCTGCATAGCAAGAATACCACGCGCATGTGCTTGGGATCTACCGACTCACTCTCTTTCTCTCTCCTACTTTCTACCTTTGTGTATATTTTTCTCTCTCCCTCTTGCGTTGGAATATTGGACGCTACTCGTTGCTAACGCTCGCGCTGGCCTGTAACAGGTATACTACGCGCATGCGTTCGAGTGCCACGCATTCACTCTCGCTCTGTCTCTTTCTATTCCCCCTCCCCAGGAGCGTTGAATGTTTAACGCAACAGTGCTTTCATACCCCCTCCATGGTAGCGTTAAACGTTTAACGCAACCTTGTTGGAAGTCGCATTAGAAGTATCACTTCAATAAATAAACATTCATAATCACAGAAGTTGTTCCACAACAAAGTGATATACAACTTGTATAAGGGTATTAAGTTGTCATTTTCTCAAAATAATCCATAAATAATGCAAATTTCAAACTTTTTTAAAAGAATAATTTTTTGCAGAAAACTAAAAATCAGACAGAAATTTAAGTTATATATTTATCTTTGGCCAAAACAAAAAATAATATGATTTCTTTTCATTTTTCAGCCACAGGATCAGGACAATGGACTAGGAATGATATTGTATCAATACATCAATCCACTGAGCCAACAGAAAGAAGGAACAATCACTACCGCAGGTACTACATCTATCACTCCAGTAGATGATGCATCTACGGTAAGTCTAAGTATTAGTCTAAATATAAGGGAGTTCATAAAACGTAAATTAACGTGTATACGACGTACATCTCAGACACCGTTGAAGTTACATTACTCAAAATTTACCTTTAGGTATTTCAAGGGATACTCTTTACAGTGTGGTAACCAAAAGTCCAATAAATAGATCGCCAATAATTTTTTTTCTAAAAATCGACGTTTTCAAGCCTCCTAAAAATGTACGCTACTGACGTAGGTATACCAAATGTTAATAATAAAAAATAGTATAACTGGGTGTTGCGATCGTAAGTCACACTGTATATTTTTCCGTCGAAGGTGTTTTTGAGCTATATTAATGTAGGTACACAACATCCAACAGTTCAATATATGATTTCTTTTTGACAGTAGGTACCTATCTATGAAACAAATAAATATTCTTAGTTTTTGAAGATTGAGAAAAATGGATACAGCTTGTACAGTCGATGAAGAAGTTTTGTAACTAACATGAGTATTCAAAGGGCGACTAACAATATAAAAAATAGCTCGATTGTTAAAAGCCCTTATTAATACACTGTTGACTGTTTAGATGAACATCTTCGATTTGTGTTTACATACAGGGTGTTCCTATATTCAAAAGAGCTCTCATTAATTGATGAAATTTGATAAATTAACAAAAACCCTTGCAGACTTTTGTTTAGAAGCACATTTCTTCGAAACCCTTAATTTTAACTCCATAAAAGGTTATTATCTTAAAAACTGATATTGAACAGATAATTTTTTTACGTTGGAAACTGCAATTGGTCAAAAATGACCAACCAGCAATTTTGCTCAAAAGTACTTAAAAACTAATGACTAAATCTAGGATAACATCTACTGGTGTTTCTTAGTTTCAATCACTTGTTTGTTGTGGTAACTACTTCGACACTAATCACTTCACAGCACTAATTCAAAGGGCTTCACTCTTTTTAGCCTTCTAAGTTAGTGTTTTTTGTTTCACTCCTTCCTAGATAATAATAATTATAATGATTTTTCTACTATTGAAAATTAGAACCCTATCAAAATATGTCTGTTAATTTCAAAACCCTATAAACCTATATTTCAATATCAAAACGCGACAAATCCATTTTAATTACTGATTTTCTAACTAAAGATGTGCTTTTTATTTGAAATTATCCAATTATTCAATAGACAATCCCAGCCTTTACATATATCTACAAAAAATTAGACAGTTTTTCACTATTTAACACCTTTAAAAATCTTTTTCAAATTTTCCAACATTTTACCTGTGTAGATTTTTCGGGTTTTGAAACTGGCAACGTAATTGCTTACTTTGAGAATAAAAATTTGTGCAGAAAAGTTCTCTATAAGTAGTATCTGAAGAAAAAATAATTATTGCATCTGCTCCTAAGAAGGAGCAGATACAATAATTATGAATACTTATGACTCAATTTGTATCACAGAAACGAAAAATCTCTCTGAATTTAGAAGCACGTGGTTTTAAATTTCCCTCGAGGAAATGTGACTTTTGATATTACTATAAAGCACATAATTTAAAAATCAATTTTCGAAAATCTATATCTTATCTACATTTTATTACAAGAGATCTAGGCTATTATCCGTTTTGGAGCTAGGTCTGGAATCTAATGAGGCTCTAAGTAAACCTGTTCCAGGTATTTGAGGCGTTGGCGAACGATTGCCCTGCAATTGCAGATATTGTTTTCCGCCGTCTCTTCTGCATCATCGCAGAATCTGCATGTTCCACTGTCAACTTTGCCCATCTTGCAGAGATGGTATCTGAGTGATTACTCTGAGATCAGATTTCTTAAGCTCCAAGAGCAATTTAGCGAATTGAGCAGGAGGTCGTATTAACCATTTTGCCTGTATTTGACCTAGAGTATTTTTCCAGTAGGCTGCAATAAGTTCTTTTTCTCATTTTCGGACTTCTTCCACGATGCGGCTTTTTGGGATACCACAAAATTGTTCGGGTCCTATAAAAGGAGTACAAGCTCCTTCCTTTGCGAGACCATCTGCAATCTAGCAGGTTGCTTAAGGGATTGTTTACAGTTCCGGACTTTTTAGACTCATTAAAATATCAAACAATCAGCCAAACTAAAATTTTGGATTATAATAAATGAAATTTGTTTGGGTCATTTGATCCCTTTTTGGCTTCGTATATTCGACATATATACTTAAAATGTTTAAATTACAGCTACCTAATCAAGGAGCATTAACTAAAGTTCCCGATCAACAAATCACGAGCGCAACAGAAACAATAGTACCAGCAACAGAACCAGCAACAGAACCAGCAACAACACCAACAACAGTACCAACAACAGTACCAACAACAGTACCAGCAACAGAACCAGCAACAGAACCAGCAACAGTACCAACAACAGAATCATCCACAGTGCAAATAACAGTTTCAACAACTACTGAGACTATCATTAATCCTGTGGAACAGCATGCGATGAATAATGTAAGTACCAATGAAGTGAATAAAATTTGGAGTATTACAGGTATATGCTAGACCACTTTGTATTTAAAAATTTGCATTTGATGTTTTTTTGTCATTTTTATGACTACTATCAGTTATATAAAAATAAATGTCAGGTTAATTAGAAGTTCTTCCTATTTAAATCTAGTTCAACTGAATTGAACACAACATGGAGCTACAAATTTGTGTGAATTTTTGGTTTGCAATTACATAAGTTAATAGAATATCGTGTCATGTTGTCTTTGAAGAATCTCGTATACCTCAAAACGATTTAGTATAAAAGTCACAAAGCCAGATTTTTTTTAATATTCCGTCTCTTTTGCTTTGAATGGAACTTAAATATTGTAAAAGACGGTATTTTATACGCTACACAATGATAATAATAATCTTCTTATAAAAAAAATTACTTGTCCAAGTAACAATAGGCAATACACAAGTACGGAGATGTCGCGCCTCATCAAGAAGATATACTAGATATTCAAATCGGGTTTAAAAACAATTCTTCTAAGCATTTTCCCTATTCATTTTATTTGTTTATTCCAATTTGTTGAAAATTAAGTGTAAATTGAACCTAGTTCAACACACAGAAATTATCTCGGCTTCTGATGATCATTTTTTTTAAATGTGCTTTTTGAAGGCCTATCCTTTTATAATTCGAGACAGAAGTTGAAATTGATTTTTCAACAATAAATCTTGAAGAAGCGTATAAAATAATTTTATTCACAATCACATTATAATTTTTAGTTTAGTTTTATCCAAGCTTATGAAGCATATAAAGTACCACTTTTTCCACCAGTGGAATAATGAGAAATACAATCTTAAAAAGCAACCATTCAACACCAATTTTTTTTATTTCATTTCAATAATTTTTGACGTTACAACTGCTGTTAGGGCGAAAAGTCCCACATTTGTGTACAACCAGTGAACGATCCGTGGATTTAGTCTCCGTGTGTTTCCTATCGCCCGTTTGGCAGCCATTAGGGCCATTTTCCCTTTTCTGGTTTTGCCATATAGGTGTTAATTCCAGGTTAGTTTTGCATCCAGAATTATGCCCAGATACTTGACCTCCTGGCTAAGTCACAGCTGCACGTTGAAGAGGCTTGGCAGTTTTAGTCTATCAAGCTTCCTTTTTCTAGTGAAGGGAATGAACGCAGTTTTTGCAGGGTTCACCGTTAGGCATTCCCCCCTACACCATATCTCCACAATTTCCAGAGCTTTTTGCATCAGCTCCGATATAACATTAGGGTATTTCCCCAGTGCAAGTATTGTCAGATCATCTGCATACCACTGGGAATATATCCCCTTCCTGTTCAATTCCTCAAGGAGTTCGTCTATGACAAGGTCCCTCAGCAAAGGTGATAGAACTCCTCTCTGTGGGCATCCCTTTGTTATCGATACCTCCATGAAATCTCCAAATAAGGTTGTCGTTGCTGTCTTGCTGAAAAGCATGTTTTTTCATCCACCGACATGTGTTGCCATCTGCTCCACGCCTTACAACAGCAGCTATCATGGAGTCAAAGGAGGAGTTTAAGGGTTAAAAAAAACATGTAAATACAATTTTGCTCATATGGTCTATTAAACTAAAACTCTTACTCTGCCAATTTCAACCAATTTCAAAAAGCCGCATCTCAAAATTGTTAAAGTTCATAAAATGAACTAACAAAATATAATCATTGTTACTGTGAAAAAATGGGCCTGGCTAATTGGTCTATGCCAAAGCCTTAAAACTAATTTAAAAAAAAATAAATAAAAAGAACAGCGATTGATAAAAATATGGGTGTATAAAGTTTTCGTAGCCACTATTTTGAATTTTCAAAATTTGAAAACACCAATTTTTTTAGAAACATTTCCTCTGTTTCCTTTCGTTATCACTTTGATTTTGTCATTTTCATTATACTTGCCACTTCAATAAATAGAATTTCAAACTGTTTAACGATTTTTTAAAGATTGAAGTTTTAAAAAAATGTTTTTTTTTAATCTACTTTTATCATGTTTTAGGGCATGAGATTTCCTACAATCTTTATGTCCACAATTTACCTTACGAGCAAAACTGAAATAGATAGCAGCATGAAAGCTGTGTCGCAAGCTCCAACGGAATCTATTCCAGAATTTAGGAATATGATTGGGGGTCGATATGTTTTCGATTAGGGACATAATATTCCATCTCGGAGAAATTTGATGTTTGTGTCAACTTCCCCGGACTATACTGCTCTCGGGAACCATCTATTGATATACTTATGTGAAATTTTGTACAAGCTGCGCCATTTAGATTTTATATGACAGCCATCGAAAGCAGATAATCTCCTAAATTTTAACGAAAATAAAAAAGGTGAATTTTGTGTGCTAATTGAATTGATATGAACCACGATCTAAAAAATTGTGTCTTTTATAACATGCTATATATAATAATGATGTACTTATGGGAATAATGCACTTGAATGTTTCCTTCATTATGAAATAAAATCAATAAATAACAAATTCCACAACTGACTATGCAAATGTGATTTGTGAAACCGAGTAATATTTGTTATATTTCTGATCTGGAATTTGTTATTTATCTATTTTATTAAATACTTAATTTATTATTATTTAATATGTAATATTTTTTTATCAATCAGCTAACGCTTGAAGCCATTAATCAGTTGAATACTACCCAGGTAACAGAAATGCAGACAACACAAGTGCTACCCACTTTATCTCCAAGATTCCGTAATGATCTGGTGAGTAATTAAAAGTTACTAAAAGTAATGACTACAAACTACACTACACAATCACAGCCAAACATTTTGTTTGAAGCCAACATCTCTCCGCTGATGCCTCCAGAAGCGATACTGAGCTGTTTTTTTTGCTTGGGCAGAGCCAACAACTTTAACATCTACGATGCTTCTGGATTTAAACAATGGCTTCAGTTAATGTGTGTGTCTATAAGTTGAAGTTTTGGGGTCAAAGAGTAATTACTTTACTTGAATTTACTGTTTGGACCCCTACTTTGTGGAATCAACTCATATTACTTTTTTAAATGCTTCTGGATTTAAACAATGGCTTCAGTTAATGTGTGTGTCTATAAGTTGAAGTTTTGGGGTCAAAGAGTAATTATTTTACTTGAATTTACTGTTTGGACCCTTACTTTGTGGAATCAACTCATATTACTTTTTTAAATGAAACTAACTATTTCTAATTAATTCCACTATTTAATGAAAAAATTAATGAAGATTCTAAAATATAATTGATAATTATTTCGATATTGACATATCATCGTCAGAATGACAAAAGTTACATTTTATGTAATGCCTACTTGATGTTTAATATTTTGGCTAGACCAAATAGTGAGTGATCTATCTTGTGATTAACTTAATATATATGAATAGAAAAAAGAAGAAGATGTGATATTACAAATATTAAAGCTTAGGTATTATCAACCCCATGGGGATATCCTGGATATATTTTTTTCCCATTTAAGATCAGTATTACTGTGCAATGATATAGGAAACCACAGAAAACTATATCGGCTGCTCTTTATAATTGTTACTTAAGAAGACAATTTAATAGTGAAGAGCTCCCTAGATTCATCTGTTCATTGACAACTTCATATTGTGGGTCTCTTAAGTATCTCCTAATTTCTAATTCTTCAAAGAAATCTAGTTCTTGTTTCTTATCACAAATATGTAGTATTTCTAGTTCTGTGTTAAGTGTTAATGAATGTTTGGTGTCAAGTAGATGTTTTGTGTTATGTGAATTATCTGGCTGTTTTTAGTTTAAAAAAAAAGTAATATATTTTGCTTGAAAAACGTAATTCTTTATTAAAACGATTTATTGTTTTTAAGGTTGCCACCACTAACAATGGACCATCTTATGTTGGAAACGAAAACCTGCCAAGCAATAACATCGTAGCGATTCTTAATGATGTGAAACAAAAAGCAGGAGACCCCAGCATTGTTACTGGAACTGAGAACCCCAGCAAAGGTAAACACAGTTTTTGAATAATATTTTAATGGACTAAAATATGAATATTGTAGGAGAGAATTGGGCAACTGCAAATCGCGCAACAGAAGAAGAATTAAAACAAGCAAAAAATGCCAAATACCAATTCGCAACTATAATTGAAGACGGTATTTCCGGCAGCTTCCAAGACAGAGCTGAAATAAGAGAAAATGGAGTTGTAAACGGCAAATTTTCTTATGATGATGGTTTCGTATTTAGAACTACATACTATCAAGCTGATATCAATGGATATAGAGTTATTAAGTAAGTATACATCCACTTAACCTATATCATCTCGGACCTTCTTTTTTCTTCTTTTCAATGATTTAAACCAGCACGGGTTTGTGAAGGGAAAATCATGTATCTCGGCGCTGGGCAGGGTGATGGGCTTGGTGGAAACGGATAGAGGGAGGGTAATTGGAGGAACCAGAAATTGGCCCTACTCGTGTTCTTCGACGTCGGGAACACGTTCAACAGTGTCAGTAAACGCTCGTTGCTGAGGCTTGAAGTGGGGGAGGGTTTGGTTAACCTGGTGGAGGACTACCTGACGGGACGTGTGATAGTAGACACTAGAGGGAGGAGGAGTGGCGGAAGATAAGACGGTGGGGTTGCTAGTGAAGGGACGGAGCAAGACGAGGGAAGTGGGGGTGATGGTGAAGGGAAGGAGAATTCGTATGGAGTCTGTGAAATACCTAGGGGTTTGGTTGGATAGCCAATTATCCTCCGAAACACACATGTTAAAAGCGGCAGAGAAGGGGAAAGTGGGGGCATCATGGCTGGAGAGATTGATGTGTAAAGTGAAAGGGCCGGGAGAGTGGAAGAGAAGGGTAATTTGTAGGACGGTAGAGCAGAGTATGCTGTACGGTGCGGAGGTGTGGGGTGAAATATCGCGTGAATGCGAGGGCTAGGCCACTCCTGCGAGTGCAGAGAGGGATACTGCTGAGGGTGGTGCAGGGGTACATGACAGTGGGTGGAGTCACAGCAGCGGTGCTGGCAAGGACCTACCCATTGGACGTGATGGCTAGAGCCAGGAATAAACGCTGGAGGAGTGCGACCAGAGAGAAAGTACAGGAATAGATGGAGGCGGAAATGGAGAGAAGGTGGGAGGAGTATGAGGGCGCGCTAAAAGGAGCGATTGGGAATAGGAGAGATTGGATGGATCGGAAATTCGGGGAGGTGAAATACTTCTAGACACAGGTGTTCACTGCACATGGGTCGAGAGTAGGGTACCTCCATAAGTTTGGGAAAAGAGAGACTGGAGTGTGCGAGAGGTGTGAAGTGGAGGATGATGTGGGGCATGTGTTTAGATGCTGGAGGAACGAGGAAGTGCTGAAGAAGTTGGAGAGGAAACTAGGGAAGGCGGTGTATTAGGAGAAAAAGGTGGAGATAATGTTGAGGGGGGAGGAGGAATGGATGAAGGTGAGTGGCGTAGTAGAGACCATGGTTAGGGTGAGAGAAGGACTCGATATGGCATGAGAGGTAGGAGTGATAGTTGGGGAGAAGACGATGGTGTGGGCGGAGAGTGTGCGAAATTTTTTAATGCTGTTCAATGCGAATAACTTACGACCCATTAAAAATAAAAATAAAAATTTAGGAAGATAGATTATAGCCAATAAAACGCTCTACAAAAAATATCTTATAAAATTTTTTCATAAACTTGACTGTACCGTCGAAAAATTGAAAGTGTCAAAATGTATTACTAATTTAACTTCAACCTTGAATAACTTTGAAAGGAGTGAGAATATCAAGAAATTATAGGAGACCTTTTTTGTAGAGCGTCAAATTTCCTACAAAAATATACTCAGTCATTTCGAAGTATTGCTCCCTATGTGAGCTATAAATTTCCAAAGCACAAGACAATTTTGTTTCCATGTTATTTAAATGAAAAATAGAAAGTATCAATGCGACACCTCTTAATATAAATATTAAGAGTTCAAACTTACGGTATTTTAATTTCGTCATTTCCAACAATATTTTCAGTATATATATTTAAGGAAAAAAAATAATCGATTTTTTTGAAACAGTCTAATAAATATATTTTTTTTTATTTTAGGGAAGAAGTTTTGCCTACAAAGAAAAAGAACCTTACGGGAGAAGCACATGTAGAAACGTTCGTAAACGGTCGCTCAGTAGATTACCGCATTCCTGAGAAAGATATAGGCGGTTCCAGTAAAAAAGCACAATAGGTGTGAATTTAAAATTAGTACAATAATAATTCTTTTAATGGTTTAATTTTGTAAATAAATGTATATTTTGTGAAACATTTTCTGAATAAAAAACGGTTTATGTAAGTCCGCTTTTTTTATTCGTTTATACCCAGAGCTCTCAAAGATACTTTGGAAAAGTATCTAGATACTAGATAAGTTACTTTTTGATAAAGTATCTGAAGTTACTTTGGGTATCTAGTTACTCTTAAGAAAAAAGAACTTAAATACTTATCTTAAGTTACTTTTTTAGATACTAAATAAGATACTTTTATAGTTACTTTGTAGATTATTCGTACGTAAAGCCTAACAAGTTAAGGAAAGGTACAGAACTTGGTACCGCATTCGGCTGCAACATGGTATTGTTTAGGCCGCCAACTGGTTACTCTCACTAAAACTTTCTAAGTTTATGGCCCTAGAGAGTTGCTAGTTTTCAACTTGTCAAGGAGTCGTGTATACAATTAGATTGAAAAACACTGCTCTTGTTTATTATTGTCTTGAGATATGGTGGCAAGAAGTTAAAATAACTGAGCAAAATGAACTCTTTTTGAAATTTCACAATGTCAAACATTCTTACGTTAACTGTTTCTCCCTGTATTCCAATTAGTACTTTCATTCCACTTCCTGACAGAATAACTGTGCAAAATTTCATATCGTTAAATGAATTTCAATTACTTTTTTTATGAGAGAGTGCCGTTATTATGATCTAAAAGTGTTACCTACTTCATCTTCTTCTTGCCATCGAACGTTGTATAGTTAACGGATATATTCAGTAGTTTCTTAGAGTTCAGTAAATGTGTATTTTAGAATCAGTACTACTTGTACTTGCAATTAGCAATAGGTGAGTTTTGAATAAAATTATTTTAGTAAAGCTTGGCGAAATGGTGGGTTTGGAAAAATTTGAAACCACTACTTTTAAAGTGTCGGTACTACAATCCCCAAAAACTGAAGAAATTGGTAAAAACTAGTTAAACAATAAAAATAGGCCAGCTTCAGGTTACTTTGGACGTGATAAATGGACTTGAAAATTCAGCATATTTATTAACATTAATACCCTCATTGCGGTATATCGTTGAATTCGGGATAAAAAACCCTTTCGTTTGAGATAACTTTCACCTCCCTGATCCATTTGAGTTTTTTCAATGTGATGACGTCACGGCGCCTGTGATGACGTCACAGATCTCAAGTATACCTCAAATGAGCATTGTAAGTACAAATGACATTTCTCAATTTTCAAATAAAAATATTCATTACTTTTTGAGTTATAGACTGTTAAAAACATATAGAAATATATTAGTAAAACATTTTTTAGTAAAAGTAGCCAGGAGAAATATCTGGAAATAAGTTTTTAGAAGAAAATTTTAAAAACTTATTTTAAATAAAATATGCCTTATTATTAAGTGTTGAATAAATAACCTAGAAAGAGGTATTGGGGAGGCGAGGGGGAGTGGAAATGTTTTTATTGCTAAATACCTATAACTTTGGTTTGCATCAACTGATTTAGTTAGTTGTTTTCATTCGACGGAGAGTAGATGAACTAATTACTATTGGGGAGCTAGAGCTAATTTTTGCTCCCAAAACATTGCCTTCAATATTCCTCAACCTATTAAGAAAACTTTCTTTAGAAAGCCAACGCACATCTCAATGAAGAAGTTTAATCATATTCTATAATATTTTATATATTTGTGGAAAACCTAGCAGAAGTGCCCTTATTGCCCGCGTGCGCTAGTTGGTCACCACTGCCTTAAACCAGAGACTGTCTCTGCTTAAACTAATAAACTCATGAAATGCGTGTGAATTCGATCCAACATTGTTCGAAAACAAGTGATGAGCGTGAAAGAGAAGGAGAGAGAATTATTTTTCTTGGAAGGTAACCAAAAATTAGATTTATTTATTATTAATATATTTCTAATTTTATATTTGCACATTAATAATATGAAATATTTTAAGGGATGAGCTTGACTGGTCTTTCATTTAAATTGTGAAAACAGACAGATTTCAAAATAAGTAGAGCGGGAGTTAATATTTTGTATTTTTTTCAAAATAGTAGTTGCAGTGCATCATATTACTTAAAACAAGGACGTTGCTAGTCTACTGCTTTTCAATCTTCAAACCTCTATATCTCGACAAATATGTTGTCTTCACCATTTCTTCTAAGATATCTTTACGAATTATGCAAATACACATCTTTTCCACGTTTTCAATTTTTTTCGATTTTTTTCAATTTTTTAACCTAACCTAAACCTAAGCCTAATTTTTTTCGATTTTTAAAAGTTTTTAAACCTAACCTAACCTAACCTAAAAAACCAATACCAACCAATAATCACTGATATGTATTTAATAAAAAATATACACTCAATCAATAAATTGTTTCAAATTATCTAATAAGCAATTATTATCATTATTATTGAAGCTTGCTTCTTATTGCACGACATAGTACTTTTGAGAAGGCTAGTGAACTCGTAAAACGTGTAACCGTTACGAAAAAGGTCCATCAAGCAACAGCGTTGCCATATTTCTTGAAAGGCTCGTGAAACATGTAATGTTACAAAAAGCATTCGTCACGCAACAGTGTTGAAAAATTTCTGATCCACTAATCCAATGAAATTTGACACTTTGAAAATAATTGAACACTTTAAAAATTATTTCACGTGCCTGACTCTTGATAACTGATTTTTTGTTAGGCGATGACATTTTTTCAGAAACATCACAAAAATTATTCAGGCAATGCCAAACGCCAACAGAATTGGAGGACAACTAATGATACGCCTCGGTACAGAGCATTTATATGTCTTGCAAGAGCTGTAGTGGGAGGTAACATTGAAAATGAGTTTGTGCGCATGGGGGCGGGCTCGCCATCACGTTTGGCGCTTGCAGTATGTATTATTGAAAGATCGTTTGTTAGCATTTTAGTCAATTCACACCGGAGACTATCAGGAAGATATGAATGCTGATGTTTTTGAGTACTATTTTTCACAAATGATAACTCTAATTCCGCCCAGCTCGGTTATTGTTTTGGATAACGCTCCTTATCATTCAAGATGTGAGAAATTGCCTACCATCGCTTGGAAGAAAGCGGAAATCATTCAGTGGCTTTTAAACAAAGAAATTACATTTAAAGAGGATATGTTGAAAAAAACTGCTGGCTATTGTAAATATACGTAAACATCGTTTCCTAAGATATACTATTGACGAAATGGCAAAAAAACCGGAATATTATAATACTTCGACTTCCTCCTTACCATGGCGAGCTAAGCCTTATAGAGTTAATATGGGTTCAGGTGAAAGTATTGGTGGAAAGGAAAAATACCACATATAAAATGAAAGCCGAGCCGAGATAACTAATATTCCCATTGCTGAAACAGAAGCCGGTCCTACTCCAGTCGATGACCCTTCAGAAAATAACAATTCCGTCAATAATACCTCAACTCCACCTCCTATAGTCCGACAAAAAATAGCATCGAAACTCATAATAACCCTCTACCCCAATGTCCCTGGATGCCAGACACTCCTAAGGCACTAATAAAAAAACCTGGCACCTCCAGTTTTTCAGCTGTCTCTCCAGAAGTGATTATGCCAATACCCAAAACCCATGACTGCCGTTAAACGAGTGCAGAGAAAAAGGGACAAAACCGCAATTCTTACATCGTCTCCTCACAAAGCAGAACTGACCGAAGCAATAAAGAGAACAAAGGAGGTTAAGGAGGCACAAAAAAACAAAGTTAAAAAAAATCTGTCAGGTCAAAAACAAAAGAAAGCATCAGAGAAGTTTTCTACGCCCAAAAAGCAAAAGATCATAGAAAAAGTTAAAGAAAGCTCTGATGAGTCTGAAGAGGAAGAAGACGTTTTTTGTCTTTACTGCAATGACCAATATTCAACTTCATCTGAAGGTTGGATTTCATGCATGCAGTGCAAAAAGTGGGCTCACAATTTTTGTACGGGGATAGAAGGTGACGACGACGAATCGGTACTTGTCTGTGAAGTATGTAAGTCCGAAATCCGCGAGAACCCCGTTCTATCCTGTAAGCGGGTCAGAATACAACATTGTAATAGATCGTTTTGCATTTTTTTGGAATTTGTATCACGTCTGTACCCTCCCAAAAATAAAGTTTAATGTTAGAGTCCCCATTCCGCCCCGGTGTCTACTACAAATGAATTGTTCCGATTTAAAATGTGTAGAATTCAGATTTATTCGAAGCGCTCAACACATTTATTCAATTCTCAGCCCTAACCGTAATATAATTTAATAATTATTTACATTTTTTCAATCCCTCATTACTATATTTCAGATAAAATGTTTCTGAATCAAAGTTTTTTTTGGACGACCTTCATACTAATTGTGTTAACTCAAATAAATGGTAAAATAGTTCATGGATCAAGAAAAGGAAAATTTTTATTAGCTCATCATCTTTATAATGAAGGAAATAGGGATTACAGTTATTATGGTAAGTAATAATAAATAATCATTAATAGTTTGATAAATCAGTTCTTTTTTTAATTTTTCGCGCACCCTAAGTCCTCTTCAAAACTTACGGCTTCCTTATCGTGACCGTGTACGGCAACGGTGTTGAGTAACGCTCTTTGCACATTACACGAGCACGGGCACGGTTTTTGGCCGTATTGCAGCCGTCCAGTGCCACTGGAGCTACTCGGGAACCGTATCGTCTCTCTAGCTCAGTGGCCCACGTGACCAAATGCACGCTTTCATATTAGACTATTTTTAGTCGTGTGAACTGTGTCCAGTGCGCACAGTTTGTTTGTATTTTGTTTTAGTTTGTGTGTTCCAGTTGCAAACAACAATGGACACAATTGACTCGGAAGTTTTGATCTCGCTTGTTGAAGCAAAACATATCTTTAATAGGGCTTCACACGAGACGAGAGTGTGCGAGAGTATCAAAAATCTCGTCTCGATCTCGCCAATTCCGAAGAAAATGAGTCTCGTTAAGTCTCGGTCTCGTCTCGTTAACGGTTGTATCGTCTCATAAAAACATATACAAGAGATTGGAGGGTTGAAGGAAATTTCTAGGATTTTGATGGATAACAACTAGCTGAAGAAGAACAAGATGTAATAGGTAGGTAAATATATTTTTTCTACAGTCGCGCGTAAAATGACTAATTACTATATTCAAATGAAATCGTAAAGTCGACAAATGCCGAGGATTGTTACTTTACGCTCTAAAGCAAAAAAGGAATCTTTTTCGCTCGCTGATTTAATCAAACCACGCCCTCCAAATTAACTCAATTGGTGAATATTCAACAATTTATCAGATTAAAAATCAGATAAAATTATATAAAAATTGTCAAAAATTGTCAAAAATTTTGAAATATGATCCAAAATGGTCAATAATTGTCAAAAGCTGTTAAAAATGGACAATTTTTATCAAAAACTGTCAAAAATCGTCAATAATTGTCAAAAATGGTCAATAATTGTCAAAAATGGTCGATAATTGTCAAACATTTTTGAAAAATGGTCAAAAATTTTCAAATATTGTCAAAAATTGTCAAAAACTGTCAAAAACTGTCAAAAATGGACAATTATTGTCGAAATTGGTCAATAATTGTCAAAAATTTTGAAAAATGGTCGATAATTGTCAAAAACTATCAAAAATGGTCAATAATTTTGAAAAATGGTCTAAAATTTTGAAAAATTGTCAATTATTTTTAAAAACTGTCAAAAAAGGAAAATTAAATCGGTAAATGCAGAAAGGGCACATGTCAAAAAAACATATTTTTGGGAAATCGAATAAAACTGTTTTTTCATCAAATTAAGTAAACTTATTGACATCGATTGTGATAATTGATTTGTATTTTGAATAACACGATGTGTCTCCTTATATTTTGACTTTAAAAATTGATTTTGGCTTCCCCAGGAGACTTTGTAAAAATTGACATGTGCCCTTTTTGCAAATTATGCTATTCAGTGGATGTCAAAAAATATATATTACGGCTTTCGTTAGGTAAAGTACAAATCGACCATAAACAGCTAACTTCAATACAAAATTACCATACTTTGGAGAAAATAATCTTCAGATCACTGGCTGGGAATGTTGATTGTAGGCCACTGAAGAATAGCATCAAAATATGGTTTATGTTCTTCTGCAACAAAAGCAGTGCATTTCCTTATATGCTCCATTTTGTTGGCCTCAATAGGAACTTTTCCCAAAGGATACGCCATGTTCGTCGGGAAAGTTGGGCAGGCCGTTCCAGGTTGTGACAAATTAAACGTATGTGACATCAAACCGTCAATGAAAGGATAGGCTTGAACAGTACCTTTCTGTTGAGATGTATATTTAAAACAAGAAAAGGTGATTATTTGGAAGTTGACCTTGTCATTGCGAGCAAAATGTTTTGTTTCTTCCGAGTCACAGATTTTTTTATAAAATTTTCCCCACCAGTTTTTGAAATCTAATACGTCACTTGTTTCAACCTTTTTGACTTAAAATTTTGTATTGTTTCTTGTACTGGTAATAATAATCGTGGAGATCTCGTGAACGGTGCATATTCTGTCATGTTTCCGTAAATTTTTTTCACCAATGCGAAATCCCTGTCACATGGGAGAAATGAATGCCCTCTAACGGGGAAAAAGTGCAAAATTGTGCTGAATTTACCGGAATCTGTGAGTGCCAGAAGCATTCTAATCATAGTATGATTCTTGTTTTGGCCCCAGCAGTTATCATTGTGAAGATGAAGCTCTGATTGATTTTCCTTAAATTCGTTAAGGTATTCCAGGACAAACGTACAAATCTCGTCAGCTGTTTTCTTTGCCCGTCCTCTGTGGTAAACGTACATCCTGCATTTATTCGTCTTAAGATTGTGAATACAAAATACGGACACGGTAAGTTGCTGGTAGTAAAATACCTCACCCACAGGCGTTTTAGGTAACTGGACATTTTGCATGAAATCGAAGGCCAATGACAGGACTTGGTCTTTATTTTCCGTTTCTTCAACATCTCTGGTTATTCTTGAATAAAATTTGTTAGCTCTTCGTTTGTGAACCATCAATTCTGCAACGGCAGTGCGCTTGGCGGTTTCATTCAAATTTCGGTCTTTTATTTTGTTATTCAGTAATTCGTAAGTCGAACAAACAACAACTTGTGGTCGTCCGAAAGAGAGATTGAAATTTTCACGGAAAAAACATCTATAAAATGAAAAGCTTACTTTTTGGTTTGGATACTTCTCTAGGTAAAGCTGATGCATTATTCTCAAATTTAGCTGTCTATTCAAATAATGTTTTTCACGTCCTGAATAGTGGCTGATTTTTGTAGGAAATATTAATGTTATAAATGAAACTAACTGTTCCTAATTAATTCCACTATTTAATGAAAAAATTATGAAAATTATGAAAGGATATTGATAATTATTTCGATATTGATATATCATCGTCAGAATGACAGAAGTTCCATTTTATGTGATACCTACTTGATGTTTAATATTTTGGTTAGACCAAATAGTAAGTGACCTATCTTGTGATTGACTTAATATATATGAATATGAAAAAGAGCCCATAGGGCTAATAATACATAAGCATTAATATTTGTAAAATCATATCTTCTTCTTTTTTCTATTCATATATATTAAGTCAATCACAAGATAGGTCACTTACTATTTGGTCTAACCAAAATATTAAACATCAAGTAGGTATCACATAAAATGTAACTTCTGTCATTCTGACGATCATATGTCAATATCGAAATAGTTATCAATATCCTTTCATAATGTTCATAATTTTTTCATTAAATAGTGGAATTAATTAGGAACAGTTAGTTTCATTTATAACATTAATATGAGTAGATTCCACAAAGTAAGGGTCCAAACAGTAAATTCAATTTGTAGGAAATGATTGTAGTGTTCCTTCACACAATTCCGAATTTCTTCTGAAAAAGTATTAGCACTTTTCATTTTCCCGCGTAAGTCCTTCGGTGACTTGCCTTGTGAGGACAAGTTGTTGATTCTCCTAATGCGCTTGTACGTGATAGCATATAAATTCAAAAACACAGATCTCTACTTTGGAAGTGCCTTTAAATGAGTAGTACTTGAAGCTTTTTGATTTGGGTTTATTTTTGTCACCAGATCGGGGACGCCGCTGCTTTACTTCCATTATAACCACAAGACCCTGTAGAAAAATATATTGTTCGGTTTTAGAGCTGAAAGAATAAAATCGTTGAAAAATCGCCAATCTGTCTTCGTCATAAAACTTTTCAGAGCATTTCATTCTGCAACTGAAATAATGAAATTAACGGACGTTCAAAAAATACTATAAAAGTAACCCACCTGCAAAGGACTTCATTATTAACTTTCTTTTCAGAAACGTCTTTTCCTTTACTGGTTTTATAAGATTTTCCTTCCAATCTTGCCTTTTTCTGTATGTTGAGAGCATACTTGAAAGGCTCTGCTTTTCGTCTTTTGTTAGGTGTTAATTCAGGATTGTCGTCCATATCAAATGAAATTGAAATCACGTGCAACTCTCCCCGAAAAAACAAAACAACTGAAGTCGAATTGTGCTGGTGTACCTATACGTAAAACACACCACAAATATATGATCATTCCCACTATTTGAAACATTCCGCATAAACGGCACATGTCACTGACACGTGCCTTTTATGCATAACGCTAGTATCAATACCCAATATTTCTAAAACATCAAGGATGCGGACTTGTGCCGCTTATGCACAATTCGTTGCGTCTACCACGAGAAAACACATTTTGAAAAATAGTTGATAATTGTCAAAAATTGTTAAAGTTTCTAAAAAAATTTGAAATATGGTCAATAATTGTCAAAAATGGTCAAAAATTTGGAAAAATGGTCTAAAATTTTGAAAAATTGTCAAAAATGGTCGAAAACTATCAAAAGCGGAAAAATTGTCAATTATTGTTAAAAACTGTTAAAAATGGACAATTATTGCCAAAAACTGTCGAAAATGGTTAAAAATTGTCATCATTTTGAAAAATGGTCAAAAATTTGGAAAAATGGTCACTAATTTGAAATACAGTCAAAAAGGTCAGTAATTGTCAAAAATGGTCAATAATTGTTAAAATTTTGAAAAATGGTCAATAATTGTTAAAATTTTGAAAAATGGTCAATAATTGTCAAAATTTTGAGAAATGGTCAATAATCGTCAAAAGTTGTCAAAATTTTGAAAAATAGTCAATAAATAATACGAGCCGTTTCCGAAAATCGATTTAAACACGTAATTTGTGAAATCGATTTACTAAAAATCGATTAATATTACTATAAAAATCGATTATTTTTTAACATCTCTAGCCAGTAGATCTTTTTAAGGTTAATCATGATGAATAGCGAAAATGTCGATTATTCTAGCACTCCTATTATAACATAAGATAATATGAAAAACTGCTTTAATCATTAAAAGGGCGACTGTAGAAAAAATTATGTGTGTTTTTCGAGCGTAAAGTAAAGTTGCCGCTTTCGAAAGATGGCCGCGGCAACATTCTTTCTCAAGCGGCAATCTGTTACTTTACGCTCTAAATACACAAGTAACTATTATTTATTGTATCTAGGTACATATGTTGCTCAAAATTACTTTTTGCGATGATGATATATCATTATTAACAAGCATATTTTTCTTTCTTCCATCCTGGTGCACTTAATACAAAAACTGAACGCCGTCTACTACCGTGTGCCGTGTGAACACAAACCAAAATAAACACGGTCACGTTAATAAAGCCGTAAGTGTGAAAGAGGGCTAAATACAACACTGCTCCCGTGATTTGAAAGATTACTGTAAAATTTTGAGAAAGCTGGGATATCCATTGTAACAAACTCGTGAATTTAAACGAAAATGGAAAAAAGTGGAAAAACAGAATTTATTAATAAATTTTATTTTCTATATGTTTGATTAGAGTTGAAGTACATGTTTACAATTTTTAGAGAAGCCTAGTATACCGGAAGAAAATTTCGACTTTATTATAGTTGGTAGTGGTCCCGCTGGTTCGGTTCTAGCAAATAGATTAACAGAAAATCCCGAATGGAAAGTGCTATTAATAGAAGTGGGAGATGAAGCTAACCCACTCACGGACATACCTTATATGGCTGAATTTTTCCAATTAACTAATTACAACTGGGGATATTCGGCTGAGCAGCAGAATACTTCTTGTAATGGTAAAAAGTTTTACATTATTAGAAAAAAAGAATCAAACATAAACCTAAATATTGTAATTATGACTATTCATTAATAGTCAGCAAGCATATATTGACGGCTATTATTCACGAAGGTGCGTTTATAGACATAAACACCTAAGTGAATATTAGCATTGAGTAATAAATATAAGAAGAGATGCAACGCAATGTAAGATTTTGTGCCTTATGGAGATTCCAGCGTAACCCCCATTATTCATTAAAATTGGTACTCTATTTAGGCGTCGCGGTGTTTAAACATCGAACTATTCATTGCTCTTGTCACCACCTCGCCTCGTATCTACACCGTATCACTAGTTTTGGACGGCTCTACTGTTGTGTGAAATTTATTTCTTTTAAAAGCAGGCAATTTTTTTTGGTTGACTACATAAAATATTTACAAATTTTTATCGATCGATGTAAAGAAATATGAAACAAAGTTAGGAATAAAAAAATATAGACACATACATAATAGTTTATTACTGGCCTAGGTATGTATAGTCCGTCTAAAAAGTATCTGGAATTTAATCTTTCTCCTAATTTCAACATATTTCTTTTTTGTAACATCCTAAGAGGAAAGTAACTCATCAAGTAGTATGACATGACCAAAATTACATGACAATACCATCTGTCACTTCCTTCTATCCCTGTGTGTCCTGGAATCCACAGTAAGGTGACTATATTGTTCTCGCCTAGTTCATTTATTTTGCCTAGGCATTCCCGCACCATGTTTGAACTGATAACACAAGAGCTCAGTGCTTTAATGGCTGCTTGACTATCCGACATTATGATAATCCTTTGCCTTCTATATCCTTTATCAATATTGAACTGTGCACACTCTCCTATGGCGTGAATTTCCTCTTGAAAGATACTCGGGGGTTTTCCCAAGCTTTCAAAGTGTTTGGTTCCTGGCCCGTACACTCCTATCCTATTCTATACATTTCTATACATTTAAGAGAAAAGGTTTTTCAAATTAAACCTGTCAGATTGCTTATGTATTTTAGGTTGTCCTGACAAAAGACTTAGGATGCCTTCCGGTAGAGCCTTAGGAGGAAGTTCAGTTACAGACTTTATGATATATGCTAGGGGGAACGCAGAGGATTTTGACAAGTGGAAGAAAATGGACAACAATGGTTGGTCATACGAGAATGTGTTACGTTATTTCAAAAAATCTGAAGACGCTAATTTAAATATGAGTGACAGTGATTATCATCAAAAGGGAGGATTGTTGAGTGTCAGTGATGTTCCGTACAGAACTGAGTCTGCTAACGTGTTCGTCAAAGCTGCGCAAGAAGCAGGACATACATTTTTAGACTATAATGGAAAACACCAAATTGGGGTGAGTTGTTGAAAGTTTCAATTATTTAAACTATCTTTATTATAATGGCAAATCTATTCTTCTCTCCACTTCCATCAACGAAGTTTTATAATGCGAATCGCCTCGAAAAACTTCTCAAATATTTAGAGCCTTTCAATAAAAATCATCCACCCTATATAAATATGAAATTTTTGAAAAAATACAAAAATCCGTCAAAAATCATATAAAGGGGGATGCCTTTTTGCTCATATTTACTCATTATAACTTTAACCCCTCCTTCCTAGGGTCACCCCACCCATTTTTGGTAGGAATAAAACTTATATGGATTGATGGCGTAACTGACACTTACACAAAACAGAGTAACCTATAGAAGTGAAAGTTTTTAGAATGATCTTGCGCTAGTTGCAATCGAGTTGTCGAAATAGGCCTGGCAGCTAAGGCCTTTAACCCGAAAAGAAGAAAAGATGTTTAAATTGTTCATCTCAGCTGTTGCCAAGTAAGGCTTAAATGCAGGAACCCATGCCTCGTTTCGGTCTTCGTTCGTGAATAGTCGATTAATGAGGTTAAGTGTTTGTTTTCGTTTTATATATTTTAGCTCTTACTTTTTCAAGAAGGGCAAGGAAAAATAACCATTCCCATTGAGGTTAGGTATCCATGATCAGAATATTGTTTGTTTTGCAGTTATGGAGGGTAGAAGGAAGGAGCACCATCTGAATGTATTAAAAAGTGTCCATCGAAAGGAAGCAAATTAAGGTGGCGCCATAGTAGCAAGTGGAAAGATTTTAAAAACAGCGCCATGAATTATTAGAGTAAGATACAAAATTAACAAAGGAAATACTACGTAAATAATTGAGATTTTAAATACTGCATATTTCTCAACTACACAAGTCACGAAAAATACTTAATTTTTCAACCCAGCACACTTCACTCGGTTTATAACCCTAAATTCACATCATTTCCATTAGCTATACGAGCGCCATTTTGGTGAATCTTCGAATTATAATTTGCTGTTTACAGGTGGACACTTTTTCAACTTGTCCCCCATACAAAATGGTGCTCCTTCCTTCTACCCTCCATATTTGCAGTTAAAAATGATGATTACCCAAAGATTTTTATAACACTAAATCCCATACAAAACATATTAGGGGTTTTCCCAAGGAACCTACGTTTGTGAAAATCAAAAAATATGGTCCAATGAGTTTGCATTTGTGACTGATCGAGCATTGTTTACATTTACCATTTGCTTTTATTTTTTGCTTTAGACAAAAAATGTAGTTTATTCGATTATTTGCCTAAGACTGTTTGTTTGCTGTTTGCTAAGAAAAAAACTTGTGCTTTTTGTAGGTACTTACTTAGATATTCAACCAGAAAAAAATTATTTGATTTATTTAAATATTTATCATTTTTCCATTGGATTTGAGTAAGTATATTTTTTTATTAAGTTTTTCATATAATATATGCTTTATAGAAGATTTAAAATTAATTTAGAACTAACTTCACTTGTGAAAGGTTTTTTATTTCATTTTCCTATTATCATTCCTTATAGTATACAATATTTGCAGCTGGACCATTTAACACAATACTGTTATTATTTAAGTGCAAAATCGTTCAATTGCAAATATTGTACAATAATTACGCGTATCCTTAAAGTTAAGAATACAAAAAACCGCCATGAATTAGTTCCACACCCATCCACTACGATCGCTGAAATTCTTGTTTCATACCTTGACACAGGACTTTCACTTCTATAGGTTTGTTTGTGTACACTTGTCACAGTGTAACCGACACTGGTCACCTTATCTGTCACCCTCATGCTGTAGTGAATGAGGTTAGGTTGGGGTTCTTCTTTTTTCTTTATTGGGTAATGTACCTGGGGAAAATTTGACCAGCTTACAGAGAGGAAATATTCCAGTTCTGCTATAGGCAATCGATATCTCCACATGGGATCACTTGGATTAAAACTAGACCGGTTGGGAGGAGCAAAATTTTTGGGTTGGTCACCGCCTAACGGTCACCGCGTATCATAGGCGTACGATTCAAATAAAGATGGTTAATTAGTTTGTAAACATTTCCGTTTACTAGGGGCGTACGATAAAATTCCCAAAAGAGGTTTATTTATTAGCAAACATTTCAATCTACCTTAGGCGTACAATAAGATTTTCATAAGGAATCAATTCACTTGTAAAAGTTTCTATATAATGGACGTGCGAGTGGTTCATTTTTATAAAGGATCATTTTATTTCTACTAATTTTCATCTTGTGCATAAGATGAAAATTTTTAAATTGGGTTTATTTGTAACCATTTCAATTTACCATAGGCGTACGATGAAAATTTTAAGGTAGTTTATTTATTTGTTTTCATTCCTGTCGGCAGTCCCCATAACTGCCTTTTCCTTTTTTTAATGAAAGATCCTGTATATGTTTACACCAATCAAAAGTTAAGCTTTTTAAATTTTCAAAAATATCAACATATATGTCATTTTATTTGCACAAATAAAGAAGTACGCGAATTTTTCTGCACTCTTATTAATTTCAATATGGTAAGTAGCTTTTTAATTATACATAAATTAACAATAAACGCACTAGCGCTGCCCGAAAATTCCCCCCTCCCCTTATTTGAATTATCGGTTTAAAGTTTAAATATTTTATTCAACGGACCTAAGGTACCGAGTGTCTGATTAACAGAGGTAACCCGCTGTATCTCAGAAACTATTTATCGTACAGCTTGTAGAAAAAAGCTTTCAGCTTTCAGCTTTCTCACTCATACCTACCAGTTATTTTACAAGATAGAGGAAAAAGTACTTGATCAGACTTACGTAAAATGATGAATATTTAAATTTTGTGTTACTATAACCTTAGAGTATAACTACAAATAGAGTCCGCAAGTCATTCATAAAACTATCCGAAAAGACGGCTAACATTCTATCGCCAGACATATGTTTTCATGAATGACTTTCAAGGAGTGGGGAGAATCTGTCGGACAATGGTCGGACATCGGCCGATGTCCATAGGCGTAGTAGAGAAAGAAATTAAATTAAATAAATGTTCTATTAAAAAATTTTTAGTTTTACTTTATTGAGCGATATAATGAGAAAATTTGAAAATAATTGAATGTTTAATAAGGTTTGTTTTTTTAAGGAAATTATATGGGATAAAAATCTTTGAAATAAAACAATGAATTCATTTAATAAAAAACTGGTTATAATTTGCTGTAAATAATTTTTATACATTTAATTATATGCATATATGTACCTAAAAAACAGTAGATAGGTATAGCATATTTCACCGAACAATGATGTTAGGTCAATGCGGCCACCAGCAAATTACATAACATTACGCTCGGTGTCATAATGACGTAACAGCGTCGTTATGTAAAAATAGTATATTGTGCAACGAGTGAGAAAAGTACTTTCCCCACATGTTGCACACTATACTTTTTCTACAACTGCACAAATTTTTAGAATACAAGTAAAGTAACTTAATATTTATTTTTATGGTTAGTAAAACAAAAATAACACTAAAGTATCCCATCTCTATACTGTTAAATAATTACAGTTGATGGTGAAATTTGTACAATTTTGTATGGTCAAACCCAGAAACACACGAGTGAGAAAAGTACTTTCCCCACATGTTGCACACTATACTTTTTCTACAACTGCACACATTTAAAGAATACAAGTAAAGTAACTTAATATTTATTTTTATGGTTAGTAAAACAAAAATAACACTAAAGTATCCCATCTCTATACTGTTAAATAATTTTATTTAAAATTATAGTTGATGGTGAAATTTGTACAATTTTGTATGGTCAAACCCGGAAACACACGAGTGAGAAAAGTACTTTCCCCACATGTTGCACACTATACTTTTTCTACAACTTGCTCTTTTGACAGAGAAAACATTTTTTCTTCGTTTTCTAGGGGTAGCAAAATCATCACTGCTCAAATCTCCTATATATCCCCTTTTCCTAAAAAAAAACAAAAATTAATCAACTTTTCGTATTTTAAACATTCCCTAATCATGTTTATTAGGTCAAAATAGAAAAATACAAATACATTCTTAGAAAAAAAATCATTTTACCTCTTTTGGGGTTTTGTCAACAGTTTCAAGGGTCCTCTAAAAGTAGATGATGAACCTACGGCATCTTCCGATAATATTTTAGGATTGCTTTTCATAAGTTTCAAAAGCTGCAATTGCGTAGAAGAAGCACTGGAAGTAGTGGATGAAGTTTCCGTTTTATCGTTTTCAGCTAATCCCGAGGCTAATCCTGAAATGCTTGGCTCAGTAAGCCTAAAAAATAACATAATTTTAAAAGACATAAGATAAAACAGGACTTGGCAAAGATAATGTGAAATATAATAACAAGTAATAGCATATTATAATATGTACAATATGTACGTACATACAATATGTACATACTTTCTGGATGTAACACTGATATACCACTTAGTGAATCGGACTCATTGCTGTCTCCTGAAAAACTAAAATTAACAAAAAACATAATATTATGAACTTTATTTGGGTTACATATACTCAGTTATTTTACTACATTATTCATTAAAAGGTTTATAAATAAACAATCTGGGATATTGAGTGCTGAAACGCAGTAACTAACAAATTGAAAAATTTACAGGAGGCCAAAATAATGGTTTATGTAATAGCAATAGATAAAATAGTCTCCTATTTTAGTTATCTAGAAGAATAGGTTCCTATTTTATTTATTGCTCAATATATTCTATAATAGATATTCCACAATCATTATAAAAACAAAAAAATTTTGTTACGAGATCCTAAACATTTAAATTAGGTAACTTACCTAGATATGTCACTTAAAGTTTCCTCCAGATTTATGGGTGGCTGAATTGTTATAGAATTATTAATGGAATTCGCCAAATCCAAGGTTCCTATAGAGCTAAAAAATATTAAAAGAATATTATTTTTTTAATAAAATCAGTTATTTAACTTAAATTCTCAAAATTTGAACAATTATATTATTGTTTCTTTAATTACCCATACCAGGTATAACAAAATATAATATGTAGGCAGTCATATTGTAATATAATATTAATAATAATAATGAAATTAACAATATTATTAAAAACAATAACATTCTGGCCTCAGTTTTTACTATCAGAAATTGATATTATAACAGAAAAAAAATTGATGTTAAGGTAATAGTGTCTCACCATTATAACGCCTTACAAATTTGAAAATTACTTTTCAAAGAGCATACTGTTCACCAAGAACCATCAATACTTATTGGACTATATGCCCCAACAGGCAATGCATTACAGTTCAAAGTTAATCGGGGATGGGATATCTTCACGATATAACTTTGAACTGGAATTCAATGTCTGTCGGGGCATATAGCCCAGAAGTAGATGTTGGTTCTTGGTGAACAGTCTGCTCTTTGAAAAGTAATTTTTAAATTTGTAAGGCGTTATAATAGTGAGACACTATCACATTGATATCTATTGATAACACGCTTTACTTAAATATGACAATTGTTACAGGAAGCTGTAATTAAGCAAAGAACAAAAATTATTTAATGCAAATCCTTATCGCCCACCTTGCAATAAATGGCCTGGGGTTTGCATTGGCATTCAAATATTTTCGTCCAGTGTTTTTATTGTAATGGAAATCCGTCACCTCAAAATGTTCTGAACAAATTTCAGGACGCTTTGGAAAAGGCTGTTGTTCGCTTATTCCCAATAATTCAAACCATTTCTTTTTCTTATTCACATCACTTGGAGAACTAAAAATATATTAGCCTATGTATGTATTGCACAAACGTTTAAAAACGATTATGTTTATATCGCAACCAATAAGTTTTCCTAAATAACTTGAATATAATATTGTGGTGTGAAAATAAATAATACAGATTAAGTATGTGATGTTTTGTATAAAAAGGACCTAATTCAAATTAGCAGATTGTAGTTTTATGTTAAAATTTAAAATTGTTACTGAATAATAAAGTAAATGTAAAATTAAAGTTAAATAGGAAAGCTCTTCCAACACCACTGGCATAGCACTATTTACTTACAGGTGAAAAGAGAGGTTAGGAAACTTCCGACTGCCTTCTTGCAAATTTGGCACTGACGAACAATGATTTTCACAAAATAATATTGTTTTTATTATATCTGTACGCACACACACAAAACCACACAAATATCACTTAAAAATAAGAAAACAATAATTTCAATAGAATAGGAGCATTGAAACTTCGTAGTAAAATGGTTTCCGCCCTTTCCTCGGGGTTGCCATATTTCAGACAGACAAAATTATTAACAGGCAGTTGTTTCATTTAAACCTCAAAACTTTCAAACAAAAACATATTTTTATTACATAAACTACTTATGATAATTATTTTAAAGTCATTTTTATTTAATTTCTTAACAGTACATTTTTATTTTGCCCGTTTATATCGTGTTCTAAAATTCGGTTGTCGCATCACAAAGGAAAAGTAAGACATTTGGCAAAGGGTCGACAAGTTACCTTAGAATGTGATGTAATGTTGGGTTCACTTTTAAATGTAAACAAATGTATCTTTTTCAGTGATGTGAGTCGGTCATATGACCGCGTCATTTTGGTGGTCATGACGTCGGTCACGGTCATGTCACATTCGAAAATGACCGCCAGGTCATTTTGCACATAACCTTATCTGTATGTTAATAATAAATTCATATTAATTATATTATTTATAGATATTCTTATTACTTAAGTTACCTAAGTATATCTTATACAACAGTTATTGTTGTATAATTTATACATTTAGTACTTTAGTACCATAGTCCATAGTACCTTTAAAATTTTTAGTGTGATATTGGTGTTCTTTTTTATTTATGTTAATAATAAATTGTTTATTTCTTATATCCTATATCCTTTTTTTCATTTTAAGATAATGATTCACATATCTGCATTTCACGTCTTTCTGCATTTAGGTATATTTCAAAAATTAATGATTTGTCAAAGATTAGGAAAATGACCAAAATGACGGTCATATGACGGTCACGTGACGGTCATTTGTCACAATGTTTAAAATGACCGTCATTTTACATCACTGATCTTTTTAATGTATTAATCTGAGACTATAACGGTACATTTATTATAGAGAAATAATGTTTTGTGATATTATTGTGAGCTACGCCCTCTAGCGGTGGAGTAGGAAACTTGAAAATAATTTCCAGCAGTTCGTCGTATGCGAGTTTGTAATACAGAAGTACGATAATTAGTTTCTGAGATACAGCGGGCTACTTCTCTTAAACAGACACCCGGTACATCGTACAAGTTATTGAAAGTCAAGATAAACTACCACTGCTTTGGAAGAAACATAGAACATACATCTATGGGAAGAAATCGCGTAAGGAACCCACAGGAAGTTGAGAAAATAAGAAAATAAGAAAATTTGGAGTTAATTTTTTTTTTCATTTCCAATTCAAAAAATCGTGGCGCTTGCCGCCGCCCCTTTTGCATGCCGCCCGGTGCCATGGCCCCTGCTGCCCTCTCCACGATACGCCACTGAATAAACGCATATTTATCTAAACTTTTGACAACTTGGAATGCAGAAAATTAGTACTTCAAAAATTGAAAAGCTACTGGGATATTGTAACTAATTAGAGTACAGACACTCACACATATTCGCTTAACTTCTTTATTTGTAAAAATAAAATTATATATATTGTTGCGAGGGCACCAAGTCAAAGCCGGCCCTGCCAGTCTCTTGACTGTAAATTTTGGTGGCTGCGATCCTTTCGAGAACATTCAAGAATAAGGTTTTGTTTACGCATACGACGAGCGTAGAAAATTGTAGAATTTTCGAGAATTAATGAGGTCTATATATACGCGGCTTTTTGAGTGCTTTGACAGTTAGTGATACGAAGACAGAGTTAATTCACAGACAGTTTACAGAAGTTCTTAGTAATTGGACAGTGAATGGAATAGTGAAGATAAATAGTGTAATGTTCAAGTGGTAAAAATGAATTAGAACTATTATACCGAGTGTAAATAAATTAGTAGACATTAAGTAGAGTGTGTATATAAATCAAGTTTAATAAATAAATCAATAGTAATTAGCCATAAAAATGTGTATAATTTTATCCCACAAGTAAAAACTATTTAAATAAATAACAAAACATTACAATATTTTTGAAAAGATAACGAACTGAAAAATATACAGGGTGTTCCATGAAAAAATAGAAGGGGTGACCATATGGAGGAGGGGGTTAAAGTTATAACGAGTAGATATGAGCAAAAATACGTCCCCCTTACGATTTTTGACGTGTTTTTAAATTATTTTATAAAAATGACGCCTTCAGACTTATATAGGGTGGATACTTTTCATTAAAATCCTTTGTGTAAGCCATCTCGAATAATGGCGTATAGGCTTCTAGTCGTATCTGATCGGTTTTCAAGAGATTTGAAGGTCATTGTAGCTTAGTGGGATTATTTTGTTTAAAATAGTGGACAAGCATTAATAGTTGATTTAGAATACTGAAATTTGTATAATTTTTCAGGTTTCATACGTTCAAACAACCACTAAAACTGGTAAAAGGGTTAGTGCTGAAAAGGCTTTCCTCAGACCGATACGACATAGGACTAATCTGAAAATTATCAAAAATTCACGTGTCATCAAAATACTAATCAGTCCAGAAACCAAACAAGCTCATGGAGTTCACTATATAAGAAATAAACAATATTGGCAAGCTTCAATCAAGAGAGAGATCATTTTAAGTGCTGGTACTTTTAATTCGCCACAACTATTGATGTTGTCTGGAATTGGACCGAAGCGTCATCTGGAAAATTTAGGTTGGGTTTAATGAATATTTACAATTATTTTAGAAAATTTAGAAGTACGATGGTTGTCTTTCAAGTGTTGCATATAACAACATAGTTGGCGCCTAACAACAAATGTCAAAATTAACTGTCATGTTTAGTTAACTTAACGCCAAAGTTTCATACCGCTTCCTTTAAAGCTGTATCAAAACTGAGTTTTGAAAGTTGATGAGACAGTTGAAAAATGGAATTAGGCCGAGAAAATTTTCGCGCAATAATTTTTTACAATTTTTGAAGACAATTGTCTCAACAAAAGAGCCTTGCCGGGTAGGTTTCTGTTTTCGGCAATGAAGCACCACATCAATCGGCAATTTCCTGTTGGTATGGAGAATTTAAACGTGGACGGATTAATCTTAGCGACGATCCAAGAACAGGTCCACCAATAACGGCAGTCACCCAAGAAAACGTCGGTGATGTACAATACGTAAGTTGATCCAAGAAGATCGACATGTCTCATATCGTCAAATTGGAGCAATTTTACATGAAGAATAGTCTATAAAAAAATTAGCTCCCGTTGGATACCGCATCTGTTGACGGAAGAAAAGAAAGCAGAGTCAATTGATGTCAAAAAATCTAAACCGGTTTAACTCAGGAAACTCAAAAAATATATACAGTATTGACGTCAAAAAATAATAGTTCAATACTATTAATCGCTTTACAAAATTAGAAAAATAAATTTCCAAAGAGCAGACCGTCCACTAAGAAGCAACAACTACTTCTCGGGCTATATGCCCCGACAGACATTGAATTACACTTCTAAACGGGGTTGGTATATCTGTTAAGATAGAACCAACCATTCTGGTTTGCGACTAGAAGGAATAACATCACTTGTAGACCGGTTTCGGCGTATTGCGCCACATCAGTACAAGGTAGATGCTATTCGTCCAGAAGCTCTGAGAGCATAATCCTGGACTAGAGACTACGTTGATACCACACCAATACATTAGCCTCAGTAAAGGAAATGCTAAGAGTGCGATATCAGCGACATCTCTACATATATGGCATATAGCCCGAGAAGTAGTTGTTGCTTCGTAGTGGACGGTCTGCTCTTTGGAAATTTATTTTATAATAAACAAAGTATTAACATTTTTAAAACTTTGATGGCGAAATCTTGCTTCGTATGTATATAAAAAGAGCTCTACGAATCGAAATAATTTTACGGCAATTATTTAAACATTTTTTTTAGTTTAGAACGATGAAGGAAGTTTGAAAAAATTTTGTTAATTAATAATCGTCTAGCATATTGAAAAATTTGTTTTTATGAAAAATTCCAACGGGAATCAATTCTTTAAAGTGTTTAGGTTATACTATAATTTTTTTAGATTTCTCAATTAACTTTAAGTACTTAAAAAAATTTTCAAGTGACGTACTCGCTTTCGAGGCCGTGCCCGCAGCCTAACAATGGCGCGCGGAGGGCTATTTTCAGCGTTAAATTAAAATTATAAATAATGGAGGTACAGTTCCGGGAGTTGGAACTTTTTTTACTAAATTTCCTCCTCTTTAAGGATCTTTTTTTCAAATTTCGGAAATATTTATAATTTACGAACAATAAGCTAAAAACCAAACACTATTTTTTGAAGGTGTTTAATTGTTTATAACTTTTGGAGTTTTTTATGGGCTAATTTAATTATTTGGCACAATGATCTAGACATTATTTCGGATCGAATGAGCTAAACCACATAATTTTAATAAAAGTATGTAGAATTAACACCATTTTAAGCTTATAGACTAGACTAGAGGTACACTCTTATCCCAGTCCTTTCTATTGTTTTAAAACCATTTGTAACTATACCATTTAACGGCATTCTTGTAGTTGTGTTGTACCGCTTGTCATAATACACCCTGTATATTCATTAAAATTCAGAAAAGCCTGTTTTTAATGCATTTTATTTGTCTACTGTGCATATTTACATAAATATTTTAGAGTTTTTTAACTGCAAATTTTACGAGCCTCATTGGATAAATAAAGGAGTCGTTTTATATTTTATGCAGACCATTAAGGATCTATCAGACCGTATAATATGTAATTAAAGAAGTAAAAAAAATATATTTATGAAACTTAAACAAGTAAATACTACATGGCAAAATAGCTATCCCGGGGTTTTTCTTCACTTTTTATATATGCAGCACTGGCGCCAACCAACCGAGACTTCTTTAGATATTATTTTAAATGAAAGCTGGTAAATTTAATTAAAATCAAAACTTTATAATAACAAAGATTTTATGATTAGCACGATTTATCTTCCTTTGTATAAGTAAGGATGTAAATATTTATCAATATTAGACAAATTTTGATCAGAAATATTCAAAGACAATAGAAACACAAGAAAATAATTGGAAACAACAAAAAACTAGCTGCACTTAAATGAGCATATATTGAGGAAATAAAAGAAAGAAAGAGCATATATCGAATAGTTAGAGCAATAGAAATAACTTCCCCGTTGCAAAGATTCCTAATAAGTTGAAGATAACTTTACTTTCAAATATTCTATTCCCTTTCTCTAACCACTCTTCGATCTGTCTACCTCATGAGGTTTGTGGTTACTATCTTTCTACTTCTTTTTTGTTGGATACTCAACTTCGAACTCTATATCTCCCGAGTGCAAATACATTTGCAGATAAAATTAATTAGAAACATTTGAGACACACGGCATCACAAACTTAACTAAAGAAAACCTCACTATAACTAATCAAAGTATGTTTGTGATTGTAGGGATATCTCTAATTAAGGACTTGCCAGTGGGAAAGAAGTTGTACGACCACGTGTTATTCCCTGGACTTAGTTTTATTCTCAATGAAACAATAGTTCCAAACCAAGAAAAAGAAACAGGAAAACTTGACAATTACATAGATATTAGAGATGGTAAAGGTGCTTTCACTGTTCCTTTAGGTAAGTTTATTTTATTTTTCCAAACACGATATTTGCAGAACGATAGAAATTCACAGATACATCTGGGCACTGCTATTGCTAGTCGTAGTTTCATTACATTTGTAAAAGATCGGGTTGTTGTTATAGCGTATAGAAATATATATTTCTATTTAATCTCCAGCCAACCATCTGATCTCATTGGAGTTCAATTTATAAATAATTATTTTTTTCAAGAATAATATGTAATGTAATATCATAAATATCAATTATATTTATGCTTACCAATACTTTTATATGTTTGTTGATGTAGCATATCTATCCAATATTATAAAAGTATTAAATAAGGAATAGCTGACTCTAGGATTTCATTAATAACCTAGATTTACTTTATTATATGAGGGGCACTATACATTTATGTGATGATTGAACTATATTGAACAATAGAGCAAAGGGACGCGTAGGATCATAATTATTGGCAATTTCAAGTACTCATCACAAATTTGTATGGTTACCCTGGTATTTTTCTAATAAAAAAAAATACTGCTTTTTATTCTCATGTTTCTCTTTCTCTCTAACTGTTACGTTTCATGTTATATTTCTATAATTTTCCTGGATTCTGCCACCCCTCCATTTACTGATAATCTGCAGCCTTCTCTCTCACTGAAGATACTTCTCCACCGGGGCAAACCCAAATAAAAGTTCCCCAACAGATCCTGCACTTCCCAGAAGGAGTAGGATCAAAAGATGTACTTTAACTGAGTACAGAAGGCAGACTTTGGTCATAGTCAGTCAGTCAATCTTGATTTTTTCCGTAATCTTCTTCACTTGACTTTTTTGTACTTTTTTCGTTCCCTGTTACTTTTGGTAGAGGTTCCAACCACTAAGCTTATTATTTTCAAATTATTTTGCCCTCACCTTTAGCGTTTTTCTCAACACTCCACTTTTATCTATTCCAATCCATTTCTTCTCACAACTACTAATAATTATTGGGACGTCAATTTCAGTACTGAATATTTAAAACGCGACTTAACTAATTTTTCAAATTTAGGTGGGTTGGAAGCTGTGGCTTTTCTCAATACCAAAAATTCCGAAAAGGCTAACCCAGATATCGAGCTTCTTTCATTTGGAGGTGGAATCAGTGGTGATAAGAATTTGGCATACAGGGAGCTATTTGGAATATCAAAAGAAGTATATAACACAGTTTGGAAACCACTCGAAGGCAAACCTATTCTACAAGTAATATATTTTGGTTTGTATAAGATTTGAAAAGAATCCAATTGTATATCGCATATACATTATAAAAATAAGTACGTTCGTTTTAGATTCTGCCGGTACTTCTACATCCAAAATCGTCGGGTTATTTAAAACTAAAAACAAGCAATCCTTATCATTGGCCAAAAATATATACTAACTTTTTAACTGATGAAAATAATCAAGATGCAAGGACACTTTTGGCAGGCATTAGAGAAGCTCAAAGAATTGTCACAAAACCTGCGTTCCAAAAATACGATGCGAAAATTGTGGGAATTCCTATACCAGGTAAAAAAACTGTTATTGGTACTGATGACATTCTATTTTGTCCAAATACTGCTTTATGCTACCTGTGCAAAATTTATATGTGTTTAATAACCCTTATAAATTATAGTATGTAAGTCCAAGTTAACCTACTTGCTGCTATAATAGTGTGCAGGAACCTGGCAGGGAAAGCAGGAAAAAATTGGGGTTGTAGTCCAAGGATCCTGAGGTGGATATATACAGTCATAGTGAGACCAATCATCACTTAAGAAACCATTACGTGAAGTAGTAGGACAGGCTATTGAGGACAAGAGACAACCTCCCCAGAATTCAAAGTCTAGCACATGGAAGTGATTATCAACTTTCCGCCACTACATGAGAGGGAGTCCTTTCCTTGCTTTTTAGAAATCAGAAATCCTGAAACATGCCACATAATAAAAAGTATAACTTTTCAAGGAAATTGAATACACAATACAGTAACAAGAAGGAATGGTATCCCAACTCCACTACCAATCTTGAAGAGAAGGACATTTAATGGTATTACTCTAAAGCAATGTAGTGCTAGTACCATAATTACAATAGGTTTCATTTGGAATTGTCCAATGACGAATTGTGACACTGTCACTCTTAAGAAAAGCAGCCAAGTAACAAAATTCCCATTCTGGTCCTTTAAGGATTAACTTTTATGTTAAAAGTGGCAATGAATGGTTTTTGGGAGGAGTTTATGGAATAAAATTTCCCTGTCAGTTAATACAGCCGACATATTTATTGAGCCAGAGTTCCTAACAACGTGCACAATTGTCACGACACTGATTTTTCAAAATTAGCATTACTTAGTCACTAAGCACAACTCAAATTTAATTTTAGGTTGTGAAAACTACACTTTCAATTCAGACGACTATTGGCTTTGTTCGTTACGACAACTTTCCACATCGCTGGGTGATCCGACATCTACTTGCAAGATGGGACCGCAGACGGATCCCGAAGCAGTAGTAGATTCAAAATTGAGAGTGCACGGTATACATAATCTAAGAGTAGCAGACGCAAGTGTTATGCCTTCATCAATTTCCGGTCATATATCAACTGCTGGTTATATGATTGGAGAGAAGGCTGCGGATTTAATTAAGAACACTTGGAAGAAAAGGAGTTGAATTGTGGGCCAAGAGAAGGTATATGGAGTGGAATTAATATTTAAAGGAATCTTGCCATATATTTATGAATTAGATTAACGCCTATTCTTTTTTGTCAGTTGTTACATCCATCGCTATACAGGCTGTTTCATGACGAGTTCACACTATCTATATATTGTACTAACACTATTTCTATAAAAAAATGGCATAGGTGGAGAACAAATTATGGCGAATTTATGGAAAATATTTTGACATACATATAACTTCCGGTTCTACCGAAAGTGAACGACAACTTTGTTATCTTAAATGTAACAACCTGTATATTATCAACTTTTCGGATTCTACATTAAATTTTAATGTCACTTTGTGTAGAATTTCGTATATCTAAAATTTATACTTGTCGAGATGTTTCTTAACTTTTGCTTGAAAACAACCAAATGGTGTTAAATTATTTAATATTCTCTATTGTGTGACGGCTGGGTCGAGGTCGATCTGAATATCTTGTAGCAAATAAAACACATGTTCTAGTAACAACTCTGTCGCATTCACCATGTATTAAAAGTAAATTTAGATAATCTTCATTGTTTAATTCCAAACGAGTCATTTCTATCACTGTATGATGCGATTGACGTGAAATGATGATAATTAATACTATTTAATTATGACAAGTAAATACACAACCTGCTAAAATAAAAGAATGAATAACACGACCTACGCCTACGCAAAAATAAGACTGAAATAATTAATATTTTTAAATACATGTTAATATCTCAAAAACGCTTAAGATTGGCTATAGGGAAGTGAACATAAACTGCCCTTATTTTCGGCTTTAGAATTAAGTAAAAGAATAAAAATATGGTCGTTTCATTAAAAAAAATTAAGTTATTCAACACTTTTTCACGAACCCTGTGTACAAAAAATAAGTTTTCGACATTACAGGGTGTTACATTTAAAATAACAAAGTTGTCGTTCACTTTTGATATAACCGGAAGTAACAGGTATGTCAAAATATTTTCCATAAATGCACCATAACTTATTCCCCATCTATGCCAATTTTTATAGAAATCGTGTGAGTAGTCTTCAATATATCTAGTGTAAGCTCGTCGTGAAACAACCCTTATAATCTGACATGTTTCAATCAATAATCGAAAGTGCTTCCACGTTTTCGTCCTTTCTCTCCTCAATTTTACCTCGGTTTAGAATATTGTATTTATTTCAAATTATTGTATATTAAGTATTTATTGTGAAATAAATCATATCAAATAGTGTTTGCTATTACGTTTCATTCACCCCTATTAATGAACGATTTTCTATTAATGAACAATTTGGATATAGGCAACCAAACATAATTTAATAATCAAGGGTGACAAGACATATCGTAACGCGACAGTTCGTAACCCCACAAATGGTAACGGACAATCCGTAACTCCGATAATTCGTAACGGCGATAATTCGTAACATCGACCTTTCGTAACCACAGCTCTTCGTAACGGTAAAATTGGTTACGCCAACATTTAGTTTTTGTTTAGCAAGTTTATCATTACTTAGAAAAAAAGCATTTTGCATACTTTGTATACTTTCACACACTAAAAATAGTGGTATTTTTTTCAAATATTTTTGTTAATATGACAACTAAAGAATAGTTAGGTTTCTTTTCAATTTTTTATCCTGAATTGTCAGTAAAACTGAGTCTGAATAATAATGAAAAAAATTAAAATCTCTTCGATAATACTAATACTATTCTTAGTGTAGGAAAGTATACAAATATGCAAAATGCATTTTTGTCTGAATCCAGTAAGGCTGAACTTGCTAAAAAAACTAAATGTTGGCGTTACGAATTTTACCGTTACTAATTGTCCGTAAAGGTGGCTACAGACCAGTGCTGCCAATGCTGTCGTTGTCAATTATTACCAACTGAGCTAAAAGTTATCCCAAATTATCCCATATGTTTGAGTTTTGCATATTGTATTCGTCTTTGTCACGCGCATGCGCACATTCAAGAGATATCGGAATAAACACTGTCTTAGTCCATATATAACTGAAAAGTGAAATCTTTGAATTTTGGCGGGGAATATGTTATCTGTGAATATTCACGGCAATTTGACATTCTTCGAATTTTCAAGAAAATCATTACTCCATATATCAACATCAACAATCAACACGTAAGTCAAACTCAAACGTCATGTCTTATATGTCATTGTCATTCTGTCTTTCAAACGAGAAGCAACTACCAACCCAATCGTACCAATCTTAAAAAAACTAATTATTTTTTCGGTCTTTGGCTGGTCGGCTCAGTGTTGCCATTTGACATTTAACTTTTATAAAAAAATATCCCTTTTTGTTATAAATTCTGATCGAAACATTCAAAATTATTACAAATTATCCCCGGCCGCCAGTTATCCCAATTTAATCCCATGTGTCTAAAATTATCCCCGTTTGGGAGAATAATCTCCTCATTGGCAGCACTGACAGACATATTATAAAACTTCGAATCGTAACGCCGTCGCGTAACAAGTCTGGACGTCTGGACACCGTAACATAGTAACATCAAGGCGTTCCATCGGTTGTCGATTTTTTCGCGCCGCATCAAAGAAATGATACGCATTGATGTTGCACCACTTGTCCAAAACGATGTACTGTACTACTATATTTTTTGACATGCCGTATCTTCGACACGTAACAAACAATTGTTACGCGACGGCGTTACGGTACGAAGTTTTGTAATATGTCTGTACCCACCTTTAGCATTTGTGGGGTTACGAATTGTCGCATTACGATATGTCATGGATTTATTATATAACCCCCATTAACCTAACAGAACCATTTCGGAAATTAGAATTTTTTATTATACCATAATTTATCGCTCTTTTATTACCAAAATTAAAAATTTGTCGATCGTCGTTTTTGAAAAAAAACCCATGGTTCTGCTAGGTTGTTATTAAGCTAACAGAACCACTTTTCATCTATCAACTTTTAGAAAAAACTGATATTACCATAATTTGTCGCTAATTTATCGCTCTTTTATTACTACAGTTAAAAATTTGTCGCTCGTCGCTTTTTCAAAAAAATCCAAGAATTTGCTAAGCTTATACGAGTTTACATCTGCCGATGCAATTCATATTTACCTTTTGGGTAAAAATACTAATACTACCATGCTAATGTTGCTAATTTATTATCATAATTAAAAATTGGTCGCTCGTTATTATTAGCAAGGACTGCAAGGAATATGATGTACTTAAATAGATATGTAGGGTAACTTTTAAAAAAGTGATTTAATAACTATACTTTAAAAAAGTGACCAATCCTTGCTTTTGTAATTTAGTTTTTTTTTCTAAATGCTGATATTTGTAAAGAAACTTTTATATATAAACAATACGACGGGTAATGTTTTTTCATTATACCTTACTATCTTAACCTGCCTATTAAGAGTACCGAAAATGACCTTTTTCTATAACTGCTATGAAAAGTGACGTATTTCTCATACCTTACTTAATTTCAAAACCAAATATTGCTCATACTGTGAGAAATAATATTTCTCACGGCACTTTGCTCACGTCACCTACATTTATATGGAGAATCAAATAAAATGGACAAAAACTTAGTAGGCTTCTGTCATCTTTAAATACCTACTTAGTTGTCACGAAACTGTCAGATTAATTAATATAACGGAGAATTTAGTGAAAAGAAATGACGCTCCGGATTTGACCATACACAATTGTACAAATTTCACCATCAACTATAATTTTAAATTAAATTATTTAATACTATAGAGATGGGATACTTTAGTGTTATTTTTGTTTTACTAACCATAAAAATAAATATTAAGTTACTTTACTTGTATTCTTTAAATTTGTGCAGTTGTAGAAAAAGTAAAGTGTGCAACATGTGGGGAAAGTACTTTTCCCCCTTGTTGCACAATATACTAATTTCCCGTGCGAGTGCCCGGGAAAAAGTATTCCTGTGCGCCAACATGCGTTATTGTTCAGTTCCCTTAGCAACACTAAACAACAATTGTATTATGACAGCAGATGTCAGTGTTTTGAATTATATTATAGTATAGTAAATACTTACTTGTTTTTGTATTAAGAAAGGTATAATGAAAAGTATCGTTCATTACACATCCATAAATGCTTTTCCGGTGCTTGCACGACTTTCCGCCTATTTTCTGGACTTGTAATGAAATATACTATTATTAAATACTTCTACTTACGATTTTTGAAGTGAAAACTTCGGGTAGAGCAGTTATTTTGGGTGAAGAAAAAACATGGATTTTTCGTTATCGTCACGCTTTTATGCAATACACAATACTTTTGGTTATGCAAAACAATTAACAATAAAGCGTATATAGTTTTGCACAAATCATCTTCACGCTTTCCATGGCTATATGTATACTGTGTATATATGTGTACTTTTTTTTGTAAAAACGATGGGCTCACGATAAAATTTTTAAAAGGGATTCATTTATTGGTGCTTTCACTTCTGTCGGCAGTCCCATGACTGGACTTTTTTTTTATTTGTGGATAACAACAGAAATCTGTCGGCATTGTAATCAATCCCATTGATGATAATAAATCCCGTCTAGTGGCGTGCATAAGTATTTTGTAAAAATTTGGAAATTGTGAAATAATAATTTTATTTTTTCAAAAGATGTGAAAAATAAAAAGTGTTCAGAAGATTACCTATTATTTGTAATCTGAAAAAAATTACTGCTCAGTCTTAACCACAGATAGTTTATACAAGATCAAAAGGCCCCTTGTTGGTGTTTTTGGCGACCGACAATTGGAACAATCCAAAAACAAATAGATTTTAGAAAATAGCCGGTCTCTTTGATGGGATGTTTTTGTGTTGTTTAGAAAAACTGTATAGTAAGAGGGGGAATAATGAGTAGGACGCGGATCTAAGGTTGCCTCGTGGATCATGCAGACCATATCATTGTAAATAATAAAATTGTTTCTAAGAAACATTGTATTTGGGATAAAATTTCCAAGACTTTACACTTCCCTATATTCTATAGCTTGTAGGGAAAAAGAGAAGATTTTTCTCAAATGAAACCCCTCAACGAGTCAGTTGGTTAGAGAGAGATAGATTGTAATAATCCTTTAGACAATAGTGATAATTGTAAATTATAGTCATCTCTTTCTTTTTCTGACAATTGTGAGCTTTTGTGTTTTTAAATTGAACAGGAGGAATTTGAGAAGTTACTGGAAATTAGAACAACAAGGTAACAAGGTAACACTTCATGCATCGGCAGGTGTAAACTCGTATAAGCTTAGCAAATTCTTGGATTTTTTTGAAAAAGCGACGAGCGACAAATTTTTAATTATGGTAATAAAAGAGCGTTAAATTAGCGACAAATTATGGTAGTGTAAGTTTTTTCGAAAAGTTGATTGAAACGTGCTGGTAAGGTCCTACCCATTGGACGTGATGGCTAAAGCTAGGAACAAACGCTGGATGGGTGCGACCAGAGAGGAAGTACAGGAATGGATGGAGGAGGAAATGGAGAGAAGGTGGGAGGAGCATGAGGGCGCACTAAAAGGAGCGATTGGGAATAAGAGAGATTGGATGGACCGGAAATTCGGGGAGGTGAACAACTTCTTGACACAGGTGTTTACTGGACATGGGTCGAGAGTAAGGTACCTCCACAAGATTGGGAAAAGAGAGACTGGAGTGTGCGAGAGGTGTGAAGTGGAGGATGATGTGGGGCATTTGTTTAGATGCTGGAGGAACGAAGAAGTGCTGAAGAAGTTGGGAGAGGAAACTAGGGGAGGCGGTGTACTGGGAGAACATGGTGGAGATAATGTTGAGGGGGAAAGAGGAATGGATGGAGGTGAGTGGCGTAATAGAGAGCATGGTTAGAGGGAGAGAAGGAATCGATATGGCATGAGAGGTAGGAGTGATAGTAGGGAGAAGACGACGGTGTGAGCGAAGAGTGTTCGAGGGACCGCCGCCCGTCTGCTAGGGTAGTGATTCCGAGGCGGAGGTAACGGCGAGATTGAGGTGGGTTTGGTTGGTAGGCATCCCCATGGGGATGAGTCCAACACTATTTGGGTCCTGGACCCATTCGAACATGAGTTTCCCATCTCGACCCGAGAAAAAAAAAACGCCACAAACCTAACTTCAGTGCGGAACAAATATTTCAAGTTGCACAATATACGAAAGCGTTTGAAGAAGTGATCGCCAACCTCCGATAAGAAGATAGCATGACAAGAAGATATACCTATTATGTAGATACGTCTAAAATTGAAACACGGTAGTATTTTCTTATAAATTGTCTGTATCCATGTCTAGGGTCAACAATCTTCGTTAAAAATTAACTTCTGCGGTCCTAATTAACCTTTGCTGAGTTACAAAAAACTCTTCAGAGAATATTGTAACAGATGATAAATATGTTAAAAGATCAGGTTAAATAGAAGCCTAGAAGCCTGTGTGTAACGCGAGTTTTGCGTTTTTCGTTATTTGAACTGTCATTAACACTCTATGGGTTTTTACTTTGAAAAGAAATGGAAAAGACGTGGAAAATTTAACTCTATCAAATAAAAAAAGTCTAAGGCATCAGTTTTGGAGTTTTGTAAAGAAAAATTTTCTTACTAGGTTCCAGGGAAATGTCAATATTGACTAGAAATGAAAGTGGATACATTCGTATTGCGGGAGGTGATAGCTGCCATGTCCGGAAAATTTTCACTTATCAATTTTACGTCTACATGATCATGTGGATGAAAAATGTTCAGATAATTTGCCGGTTACCATAGCAACAATGTCGAAATGAAGCATCTGATTGGTATAATGATGACTGGTATAAAATTTTCAATATAGTTTATGGTTTGTTCAAACCAATCAAGTTGTATGAACGTGAACTTTTACAAATATCAAGCTAATAAAAAAAAGACTGTATAGAATGAACTTGATTCCGCGAATTACTTCCGATATAAATATCGATAAATTTATAATGACTAGCAAAAAAAATAAGACGGTCAGGGTTATCAGATTGTAATGTAAGGGACAAATGTATCCATTACCATTTCTTGAATATACAATAACAAATAAAATACTAGTTACAATAGAGAAAACGTTTTTATAAATCAATTGGGTGGGTCTCAGAAAAATATTTGCATAAATGTATAAATTGGATTTTTGCAATCGACCAGTGCTTATTTCTTGTCATTGAGTGTAACGAGCTGTTCTATGTTTATCGATTGATATTTCATTTGTTACACGGGGTGTTGTTCTACTCGTGGTTTATACATTTATAATAAATAAGGTACGTACAAAATATTTGTTTCTCCACGAGATACATTTTCTATTGTAATAGTATATTGTGTTGCAAGGGGTGAAACAAGACGATTTCAGACGAGCGCATCTTCATAAGTCTGAAATCGTGTTTCATTCTGAGTGAGTAATTTTCAAAGCCAACACGCACTAAGGGAAATAGCAAAGTGCCTCTTTTTCTCCCGCAGGACGCCTCGCGTCGGGCAGTAATAATCCAAGGGAGGAAGAGGCATTTTACTCCTGTGTAATAGATATTATTTTCCCCCTACCCACTTATTACCTATTTTTAAAATTCTAATTACGGCACGAATATTTATCAACATATGCGGCATTTTGACGTTTAAAAAATGCAATAAACTTTGGATATTTAATATCGATATTCCCCACTATTTGTATCGTTGAATATTTGGACCAAAGTGTTGAAGCTTTTCATGATTTTCCTGGTGAAGTGAAAAATATTCCTTTAAAACATTTTCTGCATAATTATTTATTTTGTTGTCTTCAGTCTTCAAAATAAATAATAGTAGGAGTTCTGACACTTCAGACCACCCCCTCCACATTCCATCGGCGGCCGCTCGCTCTTATCAGCGTAACGATATAATTCGATGTATGTACGAGGGTATGTCCAAACCCAATGTTGGTGAAGGGAATGTCACTCCCGTGCCCCCTCCCCTTGGCCATAAAAAAACGATTCTTGTGTATGTCCAAAAGGTCAAACCGCTGCACTTTGGCAGGGTCCCCAGACCCACTCCCCAAATGTTCGTGAGGAAAAATGAACCCAGCGATGGGACTAGCCATGGCCCGCATTTGTACAAAGAATCGAGTTTTCCCTATTCTCTGAGCACCAACCAAGAAGTAAAAGTATGAATTTGCATACAAAAAATGTAAATGTAGAAGGGGACATATTAAACTTAAAGTGGAGAATGGAAATCCATGGTCGGGGTCGAGTTGTCTCCCGAACCGGACGTTATTACCTGTTTTCGAAAACGATCATGTCCGAGTTTTCACCCATTCAATTGAGGTATACTCTCTTTAATTCCACGAAACTTTTTACAATACAAAAATTTATGAAAAATATATTTTATTTCAACAACACAAAAAACGTAAACAAACTTTTCAAATCAATACTTGGGGCAAGTGAAATTCTGGCGAGTAATCTATCTCAAATAAAGTGTCAATAACGGGAGAAAAAATCGACTCTTTTCCGGAGACAACTCGATCTAATAAAAAGCTTCCTGTCGTTCTTCGGAGACAACTCGACCCTACCGCAATCCAGCACCGTGGCAGAAGGGTACTTTGGGGAGTCTGTTAAAACTAAAATAATTTTAATATTAACTATAATTTTAAATCAATTATTCAACTGTTAAGAGTTAAGATACTTTAATGTTATTTTAGTTTTGCTAGCAATAAAAATAAATATTAAGATACAAATAGATATCGAATAATAGATTTATACCATTAACGCCTTACAAAGTTTTGAAAATATTTTCAAAAACAATGACCGTTCACTAAGAAGAAACAACTATTTCTCGGGCTATATGCCCCGACAGACATTGAATTACACTTCTAAAGTAAACGGGGTCGGTATGATCTACAAGATTTCACCAACCATTCTGGTTTGTGTCAATTAGAATTTTGGTTTGCGGTTGGAGTTGAAGATGTCGCTATTATCACAACTTTAACATTTCCTTTATTTGAGTAAATGTATTGACTGTGATTTCAGTATCATCTTTAGTACGGGATTAAGCTCACAGAGCTCTCGGACGGAGAATATCTACCTTGTACTGATGAAGCGCAAATACGCCGAAACCGTCCTACAAGTGATATTGTCCCTTCTAATTGCAAACCAGAATGGTTGGTTAAATCTTGTAGACCATACCGTCCCCGTTTAACTTAGTACTGTAATTCAATGTGTGTCGGGGCATATAGCCCGAGAAGTAGTTGTTTCTTCTAAGAAAGATACCCAAATCTAAACTCTCTTCGGCATATATAAGTTAATTGTTCATTTTCACCTTTTTATCAATTTTTAATCCTCGCTCATCAACCCTTAGTATCACTTGGATTTGTACGCCATGTTTATCGGATGAAAATTAGTACACAAGAAATGCATCCAAGTACACGGAATCCGTTAGTTAATTGTTCTAGTTTCGTGAAAATTCTAAAATTTTCAATGTCCACTGTAGCGTCGATTATCATCCAGATTGGATCTTGGGATTAGCCTTATTCTACTTGTTTTTCACATGAACCTAGATGGTGGAAACGGCTTCCATTCAAAATAATGAAGCCTACATGTGTCATGGGCTACCGGTCTAATGGGTTTTTTCAGATGCCTAGATCTCTTGGACTAAAATATAGATGTAGGGTATACACAAAAGATCTTATAGGTCGCAGTGTGGTAATGCCAACCGGGCCATTCGACCTCCTTATAATCCTATTTAATCTAACATAAGAATTCAATAATATCCTTGTAGTTAAAGATCTTCATTTTTCCAGAAAATAAAAAAGATTTGGTCAAAAAATCCAAATTGATTTTTCTCGAAAACGATGCACCTAGTGGCGACTTCAAACAGGAGCATTTTTTTTGAAAATATCTAATAGTTTTTCACACACAAAAATGTAACCAAATTTATCCGTTAAAATCACCTCTAGTACCTGTAGTTTGCGTTTGGCAGAAGAGTTTCTGGTCACCCTATATTTCGGGGACACTCTGTATATAATCATTTCTGGGTTATTCCCTACCGTCAATACGACATAGAAATATGGATTTAATAACCCACCTAATAACTATATTTCCGTTGACGTAGTTACCATAACAAATCCTGTTAATAACAAAATGTTCTCAACATTTATTGTATTTGCCATTGCACTTTTAAATGTCGTATTAAAACCTTCATTGTCTGACATTCATATTATAAGAAAATATCAGTAAATACATTCATACCGAAGAAAAAAGAGAATTCAAAGGACAAGTAACAGTTTCTAAGATGTCACACCCATAATTACAAATGGATTGTATTATAATTATTAACTTTCAATCAATAAATAATAAAGTTATATTTACAGAGTGAGTGATAAAAAACTGTACATTCTCACACGTCGTATTGCGTCTCCCATTGCTTACTAATATACATAATTATAAAATAGTTATTTATGTACCAATGACCAAAAGCTGTCTATTATAGTCGAGTATGCAAATTGATAGTCGAGGCGTATGTATGTATGTAAATTACTCAGACCTAAAAGATCTATTGTGCCCCCTTACTTCTACTTAGTTCCTGAGGAAAGTCTCAGAGACTAGTAGCTCCTTTAGTCCTATTTCCCAGAGGAATTTTAGTATATCTGCAGGCTTTAACTTAGGTAAATGTCCCTCTTCTATAGTAATCTCCTTGGTGTTGTGCCCTAGGATTCTGAATTGCTGCGCAATTCGCAAGTATGTGGATGGAGGTTTGTTCTTCCATGCCACATAATCTACATTCTTCTTTCTCCACTATTTTGAGCTTATTCAGGTGCCCATTCAGGCGACAATGTCCCGTCAGGAACCCTGTTAAAACTCTTAGTGCAGTTTTACTTCGACTAATGCATTCATTTGATCTCAACAGGTTGTAGTCACCCAGAAGAATCTTCGATTGACTATGTCTTACTAGATCTTTCCAATGGTCAGATCTTCTCTTTTCCCAAGCTTTCAGAGTGTTTGGTTCCTGGTCCGTACACTCTTATCCCAGTTCCTTCTATTGCTTTTGAGCCGACTGTGTACCATTGAATGGCATTCTTTCCAAATCTGGTAATGGTAATTGGATCTCATTCCTTCTTGTTGCTTAATTCCGTAACGAATTTCATTGAAAAGTTATACTTTTTCATCTTACCATCTTGTGGCACGTCCCAGGTTTTCTGATTTCTAAGAAGTAAGGAGGTGGTTTTTTAATGATTCCCTCTCTACTTAGTCTGTATCTTCTACCTTGGACCTTTAAATAATAGGCGTAACGATTTTAATGTTATTGGGTATCAGTGATATGAGAGTTTAATTTTAAATTAATTTGAATAAAATGTTGGAATATTTGGACAAGCAGCTACTTTGTAATATTAGACCAGCATTCATTCATTTTTAATTCCTGTCTGGCACTGCAAATATTATACCTAAATATGTATTAAGAGCAGTAAGTAGGATAAGAAAGATATTAAAACAAATATAATAATAAAAATTTTTACTTAGCTTACCAGATAACAAAATAAAATAGCGTAGTAGGAAATGTCAGTTAGCCAGCAAAAACTATTCAATGGAGACCATTTCATCATTACATAGGAAAACAAGAATTCAAAAATAAAGAAAAGTAGAAAAAAAATATTTTGTACACGATAATATTTTTTCAATGAGATTATAAAAATTAATCAGGAGGTATACTTCTTACCTTGTATTATCTATTTTATACAAGGTGAACATACACGGACTCCCAAAATTAATTTGGAAATATACTTCTCACCTTGCATACACACAATAGTTATTTTCTACTTTTCTTCATAATAAGCTAATAGGGAAATTTACATATATTTACATATAATACATTGCGTCATTCAATTGGATTATCCCATCGCCTTAATTGCTATCAGACTCGCTGAATAATTCAATTCCACTTAAAGTACCATTTCACTATCATCTGAAATATGTTCATCAGATGAATCTGTATTCACAACAAACACAAGGGAATCTTTAGCCTCATCAAATAAATGTTCCTTTTTTTATCCACATATCCTCACATTTTTTAACGTGTTGAGAAATAGAACACCACTCATCAACTGCAACTTCGTAAATTTTTTGCCTGGCCAAACTCTCCACGTCAGCTAATGTAAACGAGGTGTAACACAGTGTAATTTTGTCTTTTATCCTTGTAAAAATAAAATTAGCTTTTCTGAATGATTTTGAATTGATCTAGTTTGTCCCCACTTAAATAGCCATGTGCATGCATTTATTTAGAGTCTGCCATAACAGCACAGGTTGTATCAGAAAATATCTGTTTTATTATTAATATCATTGTAATTAGGCTTTTGATACATAAATTTTATGGAATTCGCAGAATTTTACCTCAAAAACTGCTTCTGCAAATTTATAAGTCTTTAGTGGAGTCACTCTTGAGATATGGTTACATTGTTTGGGGTGGGCTATATGACAATGCCCTAAACCAATTAAATGTCATACAGAATTATATTATGCGGATAATTTTTTTAAAAGATAGGCTCTATTCAACCAATTTATTATATAATGAAAATACTTTAAACGTTCGATGTTTTTATTACCTAAGTAATTGTATCTTTTATTATAAACTTAAAACAAAAAATTTCTTAAATCATCAATACCAAACAAGAAATAATACAAGTCATATGATCTTTGTACCTTTTAGAAAATATGATGCTAACCAAAGGTTGGCTCCAAAAATTTTTAATTCTATACCAAATTCAACAACAACAGCAACCAAATATAAGACATATTTGTCAATCTGTGTAAGAAATACATATATGAAAATAGAGAGTACTTAGATGGACTCTTGTAGTATGTAGTAGTAAATAATGTTATCTTTATTCAATTTCGGATATAATTTATTGCAAGGCGATTTAATAGTTATATTTTATTTAAAATGTATTTATAGCAATTGCACATACAAGTGTCAAGTCACTTATGTGCGTTATACTCAACAAGTTAATACAGTTAATTCAATATCCTGGATGGGTTGTATATTTCTTTCTCTAAATACTGGTTGCCTACATAGTAGATACGAAATTGAAAATTAATATTCCAAAATTAATGTAATATATAACTTGTATTAAATAAAATTGCTGTGAACAACTATATATTACAACTATATTACATACTTTTTACCATTCGCCATAAAGTAGTTCTGCTTTTGGTAAAGTCAGGGATGATATTTTGTATTTTTTGTAGAATACCTACACAAAAATTACAATAAATGAAAGTTATTTTTGATTCTATTATGAAAACTTACACTTCTAAGTAGGAGCTCTCTTTTCCACAATGTAAAATTAATTAAGTCTCTAATTCTTTCAAGTTCTCCATCTCTTAAACTATCTTGAACATGCTTCCAGCGTGGTCTTATCTTATGTTCAAAAAGATGTTGATGCTCCTCTGTCAATATTTAAGCCATTCTTTCTAATTTTACCATATGTACCCTTGGACACACCAGTGGCTTTTAGTGTTGGTTGCCTAACATACGCATTTTCTAGACTATTCAAATGCCTTCGACACTATAAATCATGAACTATTATTTTCTATGTTAAGATTAGCGGTATTACAGATGAATCTTTAAATTTAATGAAATCATATCTTGTAGACAGATTTTAAGCTGTCAGATGTCAACATAATACTTCCTCGTATTTAGAAATAACAACTGGTGTTCCCCAAGGATCTATTTTAGGTCTAATTTTATTTTCTATTTGCGCTCCGAATTTTCCTTCTAGTTTCATATCGTTTACACAGCATTATCAACTGTACTTATCATTTTATCCTGATGAATACAAGCAGGCTGTAGCCTCAGTGAACTATGATTTGCATAAGTTGCTGATTTTTCTAAGGATCATTGTCTCAAACTAATGCTATTATATTTGGTAAAATTAGTCAGAGACAAATCTTTTTGCAAGAGTATTCCAATCAAATTGTGTTGGATGATAAATCCATACATTTCAGTAAAAAAGTGAAAAGTTTGGGGATTGGCTAGATGAAGAATTAAGATTTACGGATCATATCATTTTATTTCTGCAGAGAGCGTACGGTTCACTGAAGCTTCTGTATCAAAGTCGTGGTGTTTTGGATAAATCCACTAAGTCTATGTTGTGCGAGGCATTAGTGTTATCTCAATTAAACTACTGTGACATCGTGTACAATTCTTGCTTATTTGAGTTTGATTCAAGAGAATTCAGAGGCTACAAAATTGTTGCCTTCGTTTAGTATACGTAAATTTGACAGTATAAGCCATACTTTTAAATTAATAAGTTGGTTAAACATGATAAACCGACGCAAGTTCCATTTTTTATGTTTTTATTATAATATGATACGCAAACAGACGCCACCATATTTATACAACAAAATTAAATATCGAACAGACGTGCACACATTAAATTTAAGATACAAAACTAATTAGTACATTAAATTATACTTACCAAGATTATGTTGTATGCTTTTTGTTTAGTTTTAAGTCTAAGTTTATTGTATCAATTTAATTATTTGAGTATTTTTATAGTTTTTTGGGTTAGGTGGAAGAGCAGATGCATATTGTTATGTCATATAGCAATGGGCAAACTGAATCTCGCCCAATAGTAGTTTTACATATCTGTACCCCAGAGTTAAACTGTACTAAGCACCATTTAGCAAATTTTACAGGAGAGAGGTTTAAAGTTTTACTTGTGACCAAAATGACGATTTAATTATTGTTTCGTTTTTCTTAAAAAATGGAACAAATGAACATCTTAGTATAAGAAACAAAATTCCAAAAACCAAAAAAAATATTTTTTTATATTTTTGGTTTTAGTGGACTTAGTACAGTTTATCTCTAAAAAAAATTATAAAAAATTGGAGTTGGTATTAAAAATTTCAGCAGATGTGACTTAGTATAGTTTACTTTTAAAAATGCGCAGGAGTTAATATTTTTTTTCTGGTCGTTTTGTAAAAAATACATACTAAATTTTTATTTTTTTTACCTAACCTATCCTAATACTAATCTTCATCATCCGGAATATTATTATTATGAGGAAGATTTTGGTAGAAACCGTGAAACATTTTTGGCACCCATTTTAAAAAGTTTTGAAGATGTTTATACTTTTTTCCCCAATAGGTTTTGGTGCATTTCTAATAATTACTGGTATCTCGTCTGGAAATGCCACAGACTTCCGTGTATTTCGGTTCAAATCCAGGACATTAAAATCTTCTTCGTCAAAAGAAGTCTTTGCCTGGTTGTTCAGACCGAACTTGCAGGTGAACCACCTGTGAAATTTTGAATTATTTTCCGTTTTCGTATGTTTTTCTTTGAAAAGTGGTGCGTTAGTGCCATTAATTAAAGACAAGAAATCTTTAAAATCTGTTATATCCATGTTAACCACAGTAAATCTTGTACTGGCCACATACAACATGCATAAATGTTCTTAGTCGTGTCTCTAATTGTATAATTGAAGGTCCATAGTTTTAAAGAATAAAAACTTTGGGCATTTGTCAAGGCAGGTGTTGGCAAACATTTTTCCATCTTTTCCATCTACCTTTTTATTTGTGCTACTTTGACTATTTATTTTATCTTTGTTCATATCTTTGATCATATTTCTCTTGAATTTGTTGCCTTTCTTCACCAGAAGAATCCTTTAACTTTATTAGAAATTCATAACACTCGAATGTATCATTATCCGGGAGTTTAAAAGAGTAGTTAAATTCATTATTAAATATCTCAGAATACAGCCAAGCTTTAGGGATTTTATTTTCAGGAACATTATTTTCCAACATTTTTTCCCTGTACATTTCGTACATCTTGGAAATTGTTAAATTGCTATCCAGATATTTTTTAGATGTGCGTTCTCTGCTATAGTGTGATTGAACAGTGGGAAATTGTGATATCTGACTTCTTATGCTCTCTTTTATGTGGGCTAATATTTTATTTGGTAGATTTTTCTTAACACGTTGATCTCCTTGTGTCATTCCACCTTCCAGTTTTTTTGACAAAGCTGTTGTAACAAAAGTCTGGGATATTGACAGCGTATTTAAAAAAAATACCTTGCATACTTCCGTTGGAACACTGTCAATGCTAAAAGTGAATTTTCTGTTATACTGTTTTTAGTTTACCCTTTCTGCTGTTTTTGGACGCCTTCTTTTGATTTGAATTGAATGAACGCTGGAAGCCACGAACTGCCTTTTAAGTTCAATTGACTTGGATGGCGACCAAAATGTTTTAAAAATATATCGTCGTTGTTCTGGCGTTATGTTTAGGGAACATTTAAATCTGCATGCGTCACCACATGGAGAACCCAGGGTCTTGGGCTGAATTGAGGTTTCATTTTTGGAAATGTATTCTTGTCCAGAATGGTATTTCCGTTCCCTTACGTTACATTACCAGCTGTCAGGATTCCTCTGACGTTTCCTGCTTGGTCTACGAACACTTTGTTTTTCCACTGTACTTACTTCATCATTCAAAACAGGGTTTTCTTCAGTATTATCACTGCTTTCATTATCGCTAGTGGCTTTGCTGCTCCCATTACTTTCTGTGTTGTTATAATTCGTATCTTTTAGGCTATCATCTCAATTGACTAACAGAAGACTAAGCAAACAATACGGGAGAACAGAGAATTTCCTGTTCTAACGTATCGGGCTGTTTTGATGGAGATAGTATCTTGAGATCTATACCAAACGAAATGATCTGTTTAGGACGAAAACATAAATCATAACGGCTGATCTATTTTTTTCCTTTTGGTTTTGGAACATCCTTTATAAGGTGAACAACTATCACGACAAAGCTCATTGACTTCTTGATAGAAAAATATATTTATTTAACCACAATAAACTAAAATTGCATTGCATTTGCTGTTCAAATATGGACATAGTCTGTATTTAAAATGCCATTATGGGAATTTCCGCTTTTTTGTTTTGTTTTCGGAGGTCTCTTCAAAATGATCTACAAAATTATTACATATTTTCAGAGGTGAAAATTCGGAGCGATGATACAAAAAAAATACTGACATACACTGAAATACAATTTTATTCACAGCTTTAATTTCATCTGGGTTTTATTTGTTTTTGGTGAAAGGAGATAACTTTCAATATAGTATAATGTATAATGTAATATTTTTAATCCCATCGATGGCAAATGGTGTGCATATAAATTTTTTATAAATTCGAATACTGTGAATTAATATTTTACATTCAAATTAATATAGTAGATTGAAATTAACCTGCATACAAAACTCACAAAATTTGTAATATAATTTTCGATTATCTATCTTCTTATATTTAAATCCACAATTTAACAAAACCGCGCGCAGTGTTTCCAAACAGTGATAATTATATTCAGAAATATCCCGCAATGTAGTACGAATCAGTTATAAAGTTGGTACCTACTATATTGTCCTTGTAAAACCCGTAAACAATCCGTTGAATAACATTTTTCGTAGCATTGACAACGTTATTCAGTTTTTGATCTGGTCGTTTTCGCTTTAAAGAATGATCAGTAACAGTGCTTAGTTTAATTACTTTATAAATCGTTGTAAGCCCGATTTTCGTTAATTCGTGAATTCTCGCGATAACCGCATCATCAGAGATTTCAGAATTTTCCTTATTCAAACGCGCGTACATATTTAAAACAACGCATTGACACTGAACATGTAAATCTTTATTTTGAAATTTGGCGCTTTAATCAGTTCCATTTATTGCTAAGTCTGTGGCGCCAAATTATTAGATTCCCACGATACATTATCTTGTACTGTCATTTCAAATGGTCTCCAAAATGACATCCTAATTAATAACTAATAAATTATATTTATAAAACTTACCCTAACGTCTACGAACAAATAAATATTATATTAACAACAATTCACTCACGCCATTTAATCAACTAACCTTGCTAAACCAACAAATAGATATTATATTAATAATACTTTTGTATCCTAGAATAACTACACTTTTCTAAAACACAATTCACTAACGGCAGTTGAAGAACTAAACTCACTCAACCAACAAATAAATATTATATTAATAATATTTCTCTACAAAACAATTCTCACCCACCCCTGGTTGAAGTTTCGTAGAGTCGTTTTTTGACACAGTTGTCCGCATTAATAACTGATCGGTTACTTCATTATATTATGCCAAATACTGGAGTTGGATTAGTCGATTCCCCATTGCACTGCTGCTATGTTGCCAGCTATTCAAAATTTTCTTAAATATAGTAACATACATAAAGTGGTTTTAATGAATTTTTCTTTTTCCAGCAATTTTAAGCGACTTAGTTTAATGCTTACTAATAAATTTATATTATAAATATTTTTTTAAATATTTCCAAACTAGCTTTCTAAGAACACGAATTAACATTTTACTAAAGTAAGGAGAACATTTGTATAGAGAGCCTAACAAGTTTAGAAAATATATCTGACAACATTGCTTCATTTTAATGTCATTACACAATTCATTCAAGCAATATTTCAATTTTATAAATAAAATTATACGAAATTTTAATTAAGTAGTTTGTTTCAGTGCTCATAATGTTTTCCCTTCTTATTGGTTTTTCCATAATAACCATCACAATATGCTCGTCGCCAGATCCAGATCCAAAGAAAGCATACCTAGAAAGTTTCTCCAAAGGACTTGCTGAGATGGAACGAATCGCGGGAGAGTACAAATACGTAGAAAAACATTTTGAAGATGAAAAACATAATTCGACTGTTTCAGGTAAGAACACATTAATTAATTAGAGAGTATTAACGAGGTTCAGAAAATGTTTAAAAATGTAAAAGTTTTGGCCGTCTAACCGGTGGGCTAATTCCAATCCTGACTTATTCCAACATCCATATTCTTGATTGTATCGTAAAAATAAAATATACAAATTGCAAAGGTTTGCATTTTTTCATCAGAGTTATCTGTATCTGTAGAGTGGGGAGGGTAAGTTTTGGCCCACAGCAGTTAGGCCACATCCATCCTGTCCTTTCCAGGAAGGTGGACAGGACACTAGGAGACATCTCCTTTATCGAATAGATCAGAGTTCATCTATCCCACTGATCCCACTATCCCCCTGTTTATCTATCCCAAGACATCTTTGTTTACCTCAGTAATTTTTTGCCAGTTTCACTCCTTTCAAATATATAATGACTACGCATAAGTCTTAGATTTCCTCATTCATATTCCTGGTACATTTTTAATTTTTTGTAGAAAAAACTTTCTTTGCTACTTCTGTAAACTTTCTACTGACAGACATTTCCTGTAAACGATCCCACATTTTCTACTAATGATCTACTCTTTTGCTTTGAATTACAGCTTCAAAGGAGTTCGATTTTATCATAATTGGAGCAGGACCTTCTGGAGCAGCACTAGCAAACAGACTTTCAGAAGTACCAGAATGGAAAGTACTCCTTTTAGAGGCGGGGTTCGTGGAAACTCCAATATCTCAAACGCCTTCCATGTACAAATATTTACAAACAACGCCTTACGATTGGAGCTACACTACAACTGAACAAAAGCATTCATGTTTAGGTGAAATATATAATAAATATATGGTAAAGGAAAATTAAACTGGGTTAATTTACAGGCATGGAAGACAATAAATGTCCCATTAAATACGGAAAAGCACTTGGTGGTATCACAGCAGTTGATGATATGATTTACACTAGAGGAAATCAAAAAGATTATGATAAATGGGCTGATCTTGGACTACAGAAATGGTGTTGGAACGACGTTTTGCCGTATTTCAAGAAAATTGAAGATATTCACATTCCAGACTTCGACAGAAAACACCATGCTCTTGGTACTATACTTCATTCAGTTCAATTTGATTCCAATCTTGTATTTTTTCAACCTATTTTGTAGGTGGTCCTGTGAACGTGGAACATTTCCATCACTCCACTGGATTAGGAAACCATATTTTGGACGCAGCTCATGAGCTAGGCATAAAAACGGTCGATTACAATGGAAAAGATCAACTGGGAGTATCACTTCCTCAATCTACCACACGTGACGGTCATAGATACAGTGTCGCTCAGTCATATATAGGTCAAACTGTACGACGACCAAATCTAGAACTACTCTTAGGAGCTCAAGCTGTACAAATATTGATCAGTCCACATACTAAGGAAGCTTATGGAGTGAAATTTTTACAGGACGGACATTTATTAGTAGGCAAAGCTATTAAAGAAATCATTTTGGCTGCTGGACCAGTTAATACGCCGCAATTACTTTTACTTTCTGGTACAGTTTTTTTTTATAATAATAATAATAATTTACTTAATTACAGTTTCCTGTACAAATTGTCATATTTTAGTAAAGCGTGTTGTCAATAGATGTCGAAGATAATAGTTTAATACCATTATAACGCCTTACAAAGTTTTTGAAAAATATTTTTCAAAGAACAGAGACCGTCCACTAAGAATCAACAACTACTTCTCGGGCTATATGCCCCTACAGACATTGAATTACACTTCAGGGTTGGTATATCTACCTTGTACTGACGAGGCGCAAATACGCCGAAACCGGTCTGCAAGTGATGTTATCCATTCTAATTACAAACCAGAATGGTTGGTTATATCTTGCAGATATACCAAACCCGTTTAACTTAGAAGTGTAATTCAATATCTATCGGGGCATATAGCCCGAGAAGAAGTTGTTGCTTCTTAGTGAACTGTCTGTTTTTAGAAAAATATTTTTCAAAAACTTTGTAAGACGTTGTAATAGTATTATTAGTATTAACTATTATCGTTGACATCTATTTATTATAATAATATTTATTTCAAAATATGCTTACAGATATACAATATAACTGATCACACATACGAAATGACGTCACCCATACAATTTTTTAGGATAAATTATGATTTAAGTATTCATTTATATTATAAGCTTCTATTTATTTATTTTTTAAAATATATTAATCGAGTGTGAATTTTTGTTATGTCGCGGTAATTTATATAAGAATTTTATTGGGTTCTGGTAGACTTCGCGACCCTCGCAATTTTATGTTAATTTTAAATTTGTTTGATAGCTTACCTTAAATAAAGCAGGTTTGAGCATATATTTCGCTGGATCATTCAGTAATTACTTTAAAAATCACGAATTTAGTTCAAAAAATGATACTTTTTCAATGCTATTTTAAGATGAATATTTTCACTTTAAACTGTACCTAAAGGTTATTATCTTAAGCTAAATGTGAAAAAGTTTCACAAAAAAACCGGTAGAAAATACTTAAATTTTGCCAATTTTTAGAAACATATTCAAGTATAATCATTTTCACTCGACACTTATAGGTTATAAAACTACACACTAAAATGTCTAGGTATCCTACGTTCACAAATTAAGATTGTTATGTGATCAGGTGATAGTTTTAGGGGCGTTGGCGAATGGTGTTCATTTTCTTTTAGTTGAATTAATTTTGCATTGTGATAGATTACATGAATACATAAAAATATAAAATACGGTGGTTTTCCGATATGATTTGTAGAGTTTTTGACCAGAAACTTGTTCATAATGATAGCCTTGAAGTTGCGTTATCGTGATGCAAAATCCATGAGCTCTCTCTTCACACATCTCATATTATTTGATGAATTTGCTCTCTCCAATACCGCATAACGCTCAGATAAAATCTTTCATTTACTATATCACCTTCTGACAAGAATTCAGAGTGCACAGCACCGTGATAATCGAAAAAAACTTGTTCACGTGCTCTTCACTCTTGATCGACTTTGTTGTATTTTTTTCGGTTTCGACTTAGTTGGAGGGTACCATTTCGAATCTTGCTTGCATATCAAACTCGTGAACCCATGTCTTATCACCAGTTAAAATGTGTTTTATTTAATAGGGGTCGGAATTGACTAGAATACCATGCATCACATAAATTTGACGAACTATCTCTCTTCGGCCCACACAACGATTCCCAGTCACCGCTTCACGAGTCATTTTCTTTATTTTAGTATAGTTGAAGACGTTGTTGGCCGACCAGATTAAAGCAGATCTTCCACCACATCTAGGCTGCATTTGAATGCACTGTAGCACTTATACGTAAAGTATATTTCACAATATTTCGTTGACTCGGTATCTGGTCTTGAGGATTTAATAATAAAAGATTATAAATCCCTCATTGTACAGTAAACAGTAACAGATTCGTAGTTGGTAAAATTTATATATACTAAAACTAAATATTATTTTACCAGCTAAACATTTCTGTTGTAAAATAATCATACTATTAGGAATTATCTATTCGATGAAACGAGTACGATACGATATGTTATCGGATTAACGACTACCTGCTGTGGGTTTTGGTCTTGAATCAATCATGATAGTGTAAAGTTAAAACGAAATATCTTGGGATGGAGCGATTCGCCGTAAGCCTTGACACACGAAATTCTATTCTCAATGGAAAATTTTAGACAGATTCTTTGTTGGGACATTTTCATCGATTGTAAAAATCGTAAAATATACTTGAGATAAACTGACAAAATAGAGCACTATAAAGAAACTAAATGATAAATGGCGGTTAAACTCCGGGTTAGTAGAAACCGAGGCTGTTCAATTGCAAGTGCCCTAATGGCCGCATTATAATATTAATAATAATAGCATTTATTGCCCAATAGATTTTACAATCCCTTTAGAGGGCAATACATACATACATATACAGATTGCGAAAATCCCTTTTCTTACGCTGCGACTTATACAAGTACGACAAGGAAAATATGAGCAAAACTACGTGAAAGAGAGAGAAGACTTGTTAGCCCATCGATCAGTCCCCTCTACCAAAACAGTTGGGCGTGTGTGTATTCAGTACCTATTGATTTTAACTGTTGTGTTGCCAAATGTACTTATCTGTAAAAATTAATCCTAATTTTTGTCTATCGTTGTTTTAAAATATTCAACGGCATTTCAAGCGGCAACAATGTTAAATACTAATAATTGTTAAATCGAAAGCAGTGTACGGATTTTATTTATTGCAGATTGTAATTTATCCAAATTTTTTCTTGAACTCCATTATTTTATTCTTATTTGTGTTGATTTCACTTATTTTTCAAAGTCAATATTACCAATCTCGATTTTCTCCCACTAAATACACCGTTATCCGGTGTTAAAAGTCAAATGCAAATTAAGTTATTTATTACTTAGAAATTACCAAACATTCTAAACTGGCAACGCTGCAGCAGAGACTGACTCCCTACTTTGTGAGTAGGTTCACTGTGTTCAGTACTTTCCCAACATGGAAGGAGTGAGGTTGTTAAAGAAATAAAAAAATACACTCGTTATTACGTAACCTGTACATCTTAAAATTCATTTTTCTCAACTTGATCGTATCAATTAATTTCTAACTACAATAGGATATTATTTTAGCCATTGTAACTTGAAAATAAAACATTTATTCTTGAGATAAAAATAATAAAGTAATTGGGTATAAAAAATTAATTAAAAATTAAAAATTAATAAATTGAATTGAAACAATAAAATAAGTAGGTACTTATTCTAAACATAAAATATGAACTTCTTGAAAAATTTAAACTAAAAATCCGTTCTAAAGGTAAACATAATTTTAATGAATTAAGTGCTCAAATAAACCACCTTGCTGTGCCAGGCAATAACCAAATCTGTCATAAAGATTTGATGTCATATCTCTAAGATTATTTGGCGTAATGCTGGCACAAACGTGCTGTATTTTCACCCTCAATTCATTTAAATTATTAGCTCTTTCAAATTCATGTTGATAAATGCAGCTTTTCAAAAATCTCCAAAGAAAAAAATCATTTGGAGCTAGTTCAGGTGATCTTGGAGGCCATTTATTTGTACCATTAGTACTAATAATTCTGTCGGGGAATGTAAACCTTAAAAATTCCATTACTATCCTTGAATTATGGACTGGACAACCATCTTGTTGAAACCAAATTCTGTTGTGATCAACATCGGGTATAAGGAGAACTGCAGGAATTACATGATTTTGTAAAAAGTCTAAATATTTGGCGGAATTTAAGTTCCACTCAATAAAAAAAGGACCTATAATGTGGTCACCTAAAATACCCGTCCAAACATTTAGCTTCTGCGGATACTGTGTTCGGATTGGAATGCTTAGATGTTTATTTTCCCGAGACCAATATCTTGTGACGGATGGATTGTGTTTTTGATGTGATGAAAAGGTTGACTCATCCGTAAATAAAATATTTTTTAAAAAGTTCTCGTCAGCATTTTGACGTTCCATCATTTCTTCACAGACATCCTTTCGTCTAATATTGTCCTCGGGAAAAATTTCCTGCGTTGTCTGAACCTTGTAACAATGATACCCGTTCCGTTTTAAAATATTCTGTACAGTTCTCTTATCCATGTTGACCTCTTCAGCAATTTGTCTTGAAGAACATGGTTGTCCTGTTTCAACCGCTAAACAAACATTCAATTCTCTAGTTTGCCTTTCGTCGTTTATCGGACGTTCGATTGGATCTTCCGGCGCTTGGCATTTTCTACAGTATGAAACACATCCATATTTCTCGAAATTATTAATTATGTTCAAAATTGTTGTTCGTGAAGGAATTGAGCGATTTTTAAATGCCACAATAAACAAATTAACTATTGCATCAGCCGAATGACCTCCAAAATACCATTTTATAATTTGCACTTTTTCACAGGTTTCGTATTTTAATGTGTGCATTGTAAAATGTTTTATTTTCAATTACAACGGCTTGCGCTACCAACGTGTGAAAGGTTTGTAGCGAAAAGATCACATAAGTTTAAATGTGATTTCTCTATGTAAAGGACACTGTTGCCGGATGAAAGTGTTTAATTTTACCTAATAGTGCATGAGCTCGAAAAACGAGACCAAAATATCATTTGTACAAATTAATCTGAGCTTCTGGCAACAGCGGTTGAAATAGTGGGGCGATGAATACACGCCCAACTGTTTTGGTAGAGGGGACTGATCGCTGGGCTAACAAGTCTTCTCTCTCTTTCACGTAGTTTTGTTCATATTTTCCTTGTCGTACCTATATAAGTCGCATTGTAAGAAAGGGATTTTCGCAATCTGTATGTTAAATATAAAAGTAGACAAATAAAAACGACAAAAACAGTGATACGAGTTAAAATTTAGCAATCTTGGACAATAATACAATGTACAAGCTTGAAGAGACATGACAGAGATGCAAGAAATCTTCGGAAGTCAAGAGTCTCAAAAATTAAACCTGCCAAGTAAAAAATCATATTGAATTCCTCGTTGTGGGTAGGTAGGTAACAATAACTTTGGAAGCCAAGTACTTCAGAAACTTTCTTTGCACATTTTCAATACAGGATATATGGACGCTGTAATGAGGACTCCATATATTGGAGCAATATTCAAGTTTAGATCTAATATAAGAAAAGTACAATGTTTTTATACGTTATATTTTAATCGAGTGTTTTGAATATGGGTGTAATTATTTCAGTTTAGAAGGCTTTAGAATTGGTCCATACCGCACACTTTAACAAACTAACTCTGCCCGCTTCGCTCAACTCAATCTTCTTATATACGTTCACGTAGTTTCACGAATATTCGTGGGTGATCGAGCAAGATCGGTCCAATTTCCAGTAACTACGTTGCGATCTTCTTCCCCTCGCCAGTAATGTCAGACGTTGTTTTATTTGTATTTTACCGTTTATGTAAGAATTGTGCATATTTCGTATTTATACATTTAGATGCCCGCTTCGCGGGTCGCAAAAATTGTGGTCGCGGGCCTCACGTTGGACAGCCCTGGTATAAACTATAAAGGACCATTGTGTCCACGTATCGCGAACAATAATTTCGACAATTTCTTCAAGTAAGCTTTAAAAATGATCAATTCCCGGTACTTTCTTCACATATGTATAATATTCGATTTTCTAACAGGTATTGGACCAAAGAAAGAACTTGAATCCTTAAAAATTGAACCAGTAGCTGATCTGAACGTTGGAAGTACCCTAAAAGATCAAATAAGTTTCATTGGACTTAACTTCTACTATAATGGAAGTTCAGAGATTCCCGAAAAGCATGAAATAGTTGAAGAATATTTGAACTATGGTAAAGGTCCTTTAACATCTCCCGGAATAGAAGCAATAGGATTCCTCAAGACTGAAGCATCTAAAGAAAGTTTAGAATGTCCTGATATACAACTTTTGGTTACAAAAGATGTTTTTAAAAATGGTGAGTACTGATGGTTGTGTTTTTTTTTAATTGATTTTTATTGTTTTGGTTTTAATTCGATAAACTTATTTAGGTTCTTCTTCAAAACTTGTAGCAATGAATAGTGCTCAACCAGGAAGTGCAATTCGACACCAATAATTAGGCAGTTTTGTACACTATTACTGGGATTCATTAATATTAAATTGGACGCTACCAGCTATTAATCGGAACGAAAAAAATTAACGTCTACTATGGAAAAATGAAAATTACTTCAAACAAATCCCCGAACACGTATATCCAATTTAACAATTATTGAATTATCCCAAATCTAGATAAATAGAGAAATTGACAAGCGCACGTAGCTTGTACACTTTACTTGAATGTGCCAGCTACATCCATGTGTATCTGCTAAGTTGCATGCAAGTAGCTTGTATACAAATAGGTGCAACAAAATCAACAAGATTTGATTTTCTGGCATGCAATGTACAAGTTGGGTGGTGGGAGAATTTGCATGCCAAATTCAACGTGTAAACCATAGAGCAATAAATAAGAGAGCTGTTAAACGTGTAGCGCCTACCTTGGCTACAGGTATGAACTATCACTTAAGACGGGGACTTTTTGAATTTTTGAACTTTCAGGATACTCGTAATATTCTACAATATTTGCAATTAAATGATTTTGCACTTATACTTGTTTTTTTGACTTTTAGGTCAAGTCTCAAAAGACTAAAAAATATCATTATTGTGCTAAATCATTCAGCTGCAAATATTATATTGAGAATATAATAATATTATAGGGAATGATAAAAAAAATCCTTTGCAGGTGAGAAGCTATTATTAATTCAACATATTTCATAAAATAAAATATCCAAAATAACATACAAAAACAGTCAATAAGAAATAAATAATAAAATAAATCAAATACCTACATGAAAAAACAGCTTTCAACAAATAATCAAATAAATCACAGTTTTAGTCTTAAGTTTAAACAAACTAGGTTTCAATTAAAAAACAACAATTATTTCTATAAAAAACAGCCTTAAAGATTTAAGAATAAATAAAATAAAAACAAAAATGTAAAGCAATTTATAATATACATAGTATGAAGCATGAAGAAAAATATGTGAAACTAGTTTTATCTGGACAATATTTATTAAAGTCTATACATTTTATAGCATGCAATGGTTTTCAAGGTACTGATTTTTTTTAACTTCTTATATATCACTCTTTATTAGCAAAAACTTGCTCTTGTACAAGTATAAGTATAATATATGTATGTATGTATAATGGTATATATAAAAAGTAAAAGACAAAACGAAATTTAAAGAAATACTAAAAAAACTCAAATTATTAATATTAATAATAATTATAATATAGGCAGTCTTAATTTATAGGGACATTTGCACGTACGTATTCCTTTATTTATCTTGCAAATGATCCTAATATCTGATATTTCTTAAGTTTTGTTGGTAAGCTATTAAACAAAACTAGCCCAGAACTAAACAGCGAGTCAATACTCACGTAGACAGTATTAATATACAGATTAAGTGCACTATTTCTTGGGTTATATGTATGCATGTCATCTGGTCACAAAGATAACTTGGTTGTTTCTTATTCTCAAGTTTAAAAATGAATTTTAACAAATTTAACGTCAGTCGTTGTTAAACAGACATAATTGTTAATGTATCCAACATATATTTAATGGAGGTACGCCTATTACATTTACGTATTGCCCTCATTGCTCTACTCTGCAGCTTTTGCAATCTGGTGAGATTGTTTTTACTAGCAAAATATAGCAGTGTGCTACAATAGTCAAAATGGGGTGATACAATTGATCTATATATAGTCAGTCTTGCGAATTGAGAAATTTTACTAGCTGCTCTATTCAGGAAATATATTTTAATTGCAATTTTTCTCTCTATATACTTACAATGCTCATGTATATTTAATTCTGGATCTAAGATAACTCCCAAATACTTAAACTTAAATACTCTCTCAACACTTTCATCATTTATTGCAATGTTAAATGACTTATTAAGTTTACTGAGATTGCTTTTTCCCCAATAGCATAAATTTAGTTTTCTGAATAAAAAATTCTCAAACCATTATCACATAACCACTTAAAGATGTTAGTTAGGTCCTCATTCAAACATTTCTCTATTTCGTCTCCACTACCAGCAAAGTATAGCATTGTGTCATCTGCAAATAATTTAATTTTACATCTTACAACATGCCTCACTATGTCGTTAATATAAAGTATGAAAAGTAATGGCCCCAAAACGGACTCCTACGTCCCATCTGCCATTTCTGAGAATGAACTCTTAAACTTCACAGATTGTTCTCAATTTTCAAGATATGACGTCAATCAATACTTTACTCACAAAACCGTACTTACGCAGTTTTAATAGTAATAGCTCTCTATTAACAGTCTCAAATGATCTTTTGAAATCTAAAAATACCACACCAATAATCCCCTTCTTTACTTACTCTGTCTTCCAAGAAGACACTAGGAATTGCAACTCAGTTTCGCATGATTGATGATAGTTAGGAACCGATCATAAATTATTTCAACCATTAACGAAATAACATACAAATTGATACCATTGTTACCAGCAGTATTTTTTTTTTAAAGATTTAGTAATTTGTTTCAACTGACACATGTCTAGTGGTTTGAAGTGCTCCAAAAAAATGTCTGGTTGCTGTATAAAATTCAATACGTACTCATAATCGCTAAATGGTTTAATCTGACTAATTATCTGACTTAAACTTTTTATGAAATAAACATTGAACTTAGATGCTATTTCTGATTCAGTTTCCACAAATTCCCCACCAAAAGCAAAGCCTTTAACTCCTTTCGCTTGTTTTCCCTTTACTAATTGTTGAATTGATTTCCACATGTCCCTACTGTTGTCTTTATTATCATCAATTATCTGTTTATAATATTTTTTTTGTTTCACGCCTTATCATATTAGTTGTTCTATTTCTGGCTACCTTGTAATTATCCCAATCTTCGTCAGTTTTTGCTTTGTGGTACAGCACGTCTCTTCTCTTTATCTATATTCTATAGTCGTACTTTGTTTTGAAAATTACTATATACATCATCGTAATATTTTCTGATTATTAAGTAAATGGACACATCAACTATTTGACTTTTAATTTGATCTAATGTTCAGCACAAGAAAATCAACCAAAACATACATGTTTTAATAAAAAAATCTCAACTTTCTGTTTATATTAGGAATAAAGCCAAATTTAGGTAAAATAAAATCAAACATACCACTTATTACTGTTAAAACATTGGTAACATGTTTAGTAACATAAGTTAATTTAACTTACTGTTTGGACCCTTACTTTGTGGAATCTACTCATATCATCGTCATATCGAAATAATGATCAATATCCTGTCATAATTTTCATAATTTTTTCATTAAATAGTGGAATTAATTAGAAACAGTTAGTTTCATTTATAACATTAATAAGTTAATTTATCTTTGGTATCACTATACTCCTTGAACATTGTAAATGTGTGCTGAGGTTCTCTAATATTGGTTATTAAGTTAGCAGCACAGTCTTCCCAAGTTTTGATTAAATTTTTATTAAAAACCCTACATCCTAAATCACATTAATATATATAGTACCTACATATTATTTGGGGTCATGAACTTTTGAGATATCTCCATTTTTGCTTGCAAAATAAAATGAAAAATAATAATTCCATTATTTTATGAAAACCTAACCTCAAACATATAAAAGAAAAACTCTACTTTTTTAACTTACCTATGATAAATGATAATAAAATCCTGTGATAATGATAAAAATAATTAAGTACTTTACAGAGAGTCCAAAGAGTCGATCAGATAAAACTAAATACATTGAAAAATGGCAACAACCAACCTCAAATTTAAATAATGTTAAAAATGGCAAGTTTCGTAGTGAAAGGCGGGGTTTGTTAGTTCAATTAGTTGCTTTGAATCGCCATGCGCAACAGGTTACGCACAAACGTTGTTCCAGCTCCTTCCATATGTTTTAAAACCTCTCCTATTATTTCTCTATGGTGTAAACACATACGACTGTTGCTCGCATGCAAGGTGCTCGTCGCCACAAGTGGCTTTTCTGTTCGTATTATTATCTCACAACATGGCGGGATGGGGAGATGAAAAAACGATAAAGTTGAGTATGAATGTTTGTGGAATTCGTGCAAACGTGGTAGGGACCTAAACGAAATCTTCGCCGTCCTTCCAGGCTTGTATGTATTTTTCTGGGAAATGTGTAATCCGTCTTCAAGCTAACGGCACATTCAAGCTGCTGAAATGCAAGCTTTTAGCCCAATTTGCTTGCATGTGCATCTCGGCCTTTAACTCGAACAGGAACAACAAGTTGCAGTACAATTGGCAGGAAACTTGCTGCTGCAGAGGAGTTGAAGATACAAATATATTCACCACAAGCAATTCATATAATTGTTATATTGAACATGTTGCCTTTATGCTTTCGTCTATCCAAAGGCAAAACGGGAGGAGGATCGATAAAAATTAACATCCCATTTAGGAGTGGCTACTCCGATATGAAGATATGTTTAAAAATTTAAACGAACTTCTAAAATTAGCAAAAATTAGTAACTGTATCACCCCGTACATTATATTTTTCTTGCAGGTGAGCAATTCCAACGGTCCAATCGTATCAAGAAAGAAATTCATGACCAAACCTACCCCAACCCCGAAGAATCAAACTTTTTCAACGTTGAAGTAACCCTCTTGCATTCTAAATCAACTGGTGATCTAAAACTCCACGATCACGATCCTCTTCATCATCCCCTGATCAATACAAACTCATTAACAGATGCCGACGATGAAGACGTTGATTCGTTAGTTGCTGGAATCAAAAAAGTCATAAAAGTGTCCAAAACTGATGCTTTGCAGAAATTGAATGTCCATCTTAGCGATCACCACGTCCCTGGTTGTGATCAAGAAAAACACGATGCTTACTGGAAATGTGCTGTGCGACATTTATCTGTCAATAAAGGACGTATTACGGGAACTGCCAAAATGGGTACAAAGGATGATAAAAATGCTGTAGTAGATGAAACATTGAAAGTTATAGGAGTACACAAGTTAAGAGTAGCCGATGCTAGTATAATACCGGTAACCATTTCAGGAAATTTAGTTGCTCCTTCTATTATGATTGGTGAAAAAGCTGCAGATTTGATCAAGCATGAATGGAAATAAACTATAAATAGTTCATATTTTTTTGTATATATAAAGTTAATAATGATATCTATAAAAGAGTTTGGTGTTTTAATTTCAACTTTTAAATATTCTGAAGGTTCTTATAGAGGAGAGGAACACCCCCGTTTTGTTTCACATACCGACCCACCTCGTTCTAGTCGCTAAAAACCGTATATCTTTATATTTTCGAGTGTGCTGAACACGAATATGACATTTATTTTTTTATAAAATTGGGGGAACATGGTCAAAATTGACTTTTTAACCGAAAATGCGAAAAAAACGATTTTACGATTTTCGACATCAACTCGCGGTTTCTCGGCGAATAATTAATATTTTTTCACGAAAATTTAATGACGTATTCTCCAACCAATTCTAGAGACAATGAAACTAGTCCGAAATCCCCAAAGCATTTTACATTTGAGCAATAAATTGAAGAAATTTTTTTTTCGAATTTCTGACTTTTTACGTACGATGAAAAATGTTGTGAGGAAGTTTTTAATTGTTAATTTCTGAATACGTTACGTAGTATTAAAATTTAGAAATCGAAGAAGTTTTTGGGAAAGTTTGAGCTATTAATATGCAGTAGAAAAAAAGATAGAGCGATTTGAAAATAAGTGCTCTCGCCGCGCGACTCGCGCAGTGAGCGCGAACCCTTATTTTGTTGACGAATTATTCACATTTTGAAAGTTAATTTTTTTAATCATGTGACTTTTATTCAAAATGTATAATTTGTATTGTACAATGAATATTTAACTATCCATTAAATATTTATTCAAAAATAACATAAAATCACCAAGTTACATTTATGCTGAAATGAAATTATACAGGTATAGTATATAATCAAATGAAATATTTTTGTCAATTGAATATTCTGTTCTCAGATTAATACATTAAAAAGATACATTTGTTTACATTTAAAAGTGAACCCAACATTACATCACATTCTAAGGTAACTTGTCGACCCTTTGCCAAATGTCTTACTTTTCCTTTGTGATGCGACAACCGAATTTTAGAACACGATATAAACGGGCAAAATAAAAATGTACTGTTAAGAAATTAAATAAAAATGACTTTAAAATAATTATCCTAAGTAGTTTATGTAATAAAAATATGTTTTTGTTTGAAAGTTTTGAGGTTTAAATGAAACAACTGCCTGTTAATAATTTTGTCTGTCTGAAATATGGCAACCCCGAGGAAAGGGCGGAAACCATTTTACTATCAATTTTACTACGAAGTTTCAATGCTCCTATTTTATTGAAATTATTGTTTTCGTGTTTTCAAGTGATATTTGTGTCGTTTTGTGTGTGTGCGTACAGATATAATAAAAACAATATTATTTTGTGAAAATCATTGTTCGTCAGTGCCAAATTTGCAAGAAAAGCAGTCGGAAGTTTCCTAACCTCTCTTTTCACCAGTAAGTAAATAGTGCTATGCCAGTGGCGTTGGAAGAGCTTTCCTATTTAACTTTAATTTTACATTTACTTTATTATTCAGTAACAATTTTAAATTTTAACATAAAACTACAATCTGCTAATTTGAATTAGGTCCTTTTTATACAAAACATCACATACTTAATCTGTATTATTTATTTTCACACCATAATATTATATTCAAGTTATTTAGGAAAACTTATTGGTTGCTATATAAACATAATCGTTTTTAAACGTTTGTGCAATACATACATAGGCTAATATATTTTTAGTTCTCCAAGTGATGTGAATAAGAAAAAGAAATGGTTTGAATTATTGGGAATAAGCGAACAACAGCCTTTTCCAAAGCGTCCTGAAATTTGTTCAGAACATTTTGAGGTGACGGATTTCCATTACATTAAAAACACTGGACGATAATATTTGAATGATAATGCAAACCCCAGGCCAGTTATTGCAAGGTGGGTGATAAGGATTTGCATTAAATAATTTTTGTTCTTTGCTTAATTACAGCTTCCTGTAACAATTGTAAAGTAAAGCGTGTTATCAATAGATATCAAGGTGATAGTGTCTCACTATTATAACGCCTTACAAATTTGAAAATTACTTTTCAAAGAGCAGACAGTTCACCAAGAACCAACATCTACTTCTGGGCTATATGCCCCGACAGACATTGAATTCCAGTTCAAAGTTATATCGTGAAGATATCCCATCCCCGATTAACTTTGAACTGTAATTCATTGCCTGTTGGGGCATATAGTCCAATAAGTATTGATGGTTCTTGGTGAACAGTATGCTCTTTGAAAAGTAATTTTCAAATGTGTAAGGCGTTATAATGGTGAGACACTATTACCTTGACATCCATTTTTTTTCTGTTATAATATCAATTTCTGATAGTAAAAACTGAGGTCAGAATATTATTGTTTTTAATAATATTGTTAATTTCATTATTATTATTAATATTATATTACAATATGACTGCCTACATATTATATTTTGTTATACCTGGTATGGGTAATTAAAGAAACAATAATATAATTGTTCAAATTTTGAGAATTTAAGTTAAATAACTGATTTTATTAAAAAAATTATATTCTTTTAATATTTTTTAGCTCTATAGGAACCTTGGATTTGGCGAATTCCATTAATAATTCTATAACAATTCAGCCACCCATAAATCAGGAGGAAACTTTAAGTGACATATCTAGGTAAGTTACATAATTTAAATGTTTAGGATCTCGTAACAAAATTTTTTTGTTTTTATAATGATTGTGGAATATCTATTATAGAATATATTGAGCAGTAAATAAAATAGGAACCTATTCTTCTAGATAACTAAAATAGGAGACTATTTTATCTATTGCTATTACATAAACCATTATTTTGGCCTCCTGTAAATTTTTCAATTTGTTAGTTACTGCGTTTCAGCACTCAATATCCCAGATTGTTTATTTATAAACCTTTTAATGAATAATGTAGTAAAATAACTGAGTATATGTAACCCAAATAAAGTTCATAATATTATGTTAATTTAATTGTTAATGTTAATTTTAGTTTTTCAGGAGACAGCAATGAGTCCGATTCACTAAGTGGTATATCAGTGTTACATCCAGAAAGTATGTACATATTGTATGCATGTACATATTGTACATATTATAATATGCTATTACTTGTTATTATATTTCACATTATCTTTGCCAAATCCTGTTTTATCTTATGTCTTTTAAAATTATGTTATTTTTTAGGCTTACTGAGCCAAGCACTTCAGGATTAGCCTCGGGATAAGCTGAAAACGATAAAACGGAAACTTCATCCAGTGCTTTTTCTACGCAATTGCAGCTTTTGAAACTTATGAAAAGCAATCCTAAAATATTATCGGAAGATGCCGTAGGTTCATCATCTAATTTTAGAGGACCCTTGAAACTGTTGACAAAACCCCAAAAGAGGTAAAATGATTTTTTTCCTAAGAATGTATTTGTATTTTTCTATTTTGACCTAATAATCATGATTAGGGAATGTTTAAAATGCGAAAAGTTGATTAATTTTTTTTTTTTTTTAGGAAAAGGGGATACATAGGAGATTTGAGCAGTGATGATTTTGCTACCCCTAGAAAACGAAGAAAAAAGGTTTTCTCTGTCAAAAGAGCAAGTTGTAGAAAAAGTATAGTGTGCAACATGTGGGGAAAGTACTTTTCTCACTCGTGTGTTTCCGGGTTTGACTATACAAAATTGTACAAATTTCACCATCAACTATAATTTTAAATAAAATTATTTAACAGTATAGAGATGGGATACTTTAGTGTTATTTTTGTTTTACTAACCATAAAAATAAATATTAAGTTACTTTACTTGTATTCTTTAAATGTGTGCAGTTGTAGAAAAAGTATAATGTGCAACATGTCGGGAAAGTACTTTTCTCACTCGTTGCACAATATACTATTTTTACATAACGACGCTGATACGTCATTATGACACCGAGCGTAATGTTATGTAATTTGCTGGTGGCCGCATTGACCTAACATCATTGTTCGGTGAAATATGCTATACCTATCTACTGTTTTTTAGGAACATATATGCATATAATTAAATGTATTAAAATTATTTACAGCAAATTATAACCAGTTTTTTATTAAACGAATTCATTGTTTTATTTCAAAGATTTTTATCCCGTATAATTTCCTTAAAGAAAAAAACCCCATTAAACATTCAATTATTTTAAAATTTTCTCATTATATCGCTCAATAGCTATATAGCCGTCTTTTCGGATAGTTTTATGAATGACTTGCGGACTCTATTTGTAGTTATACTCTAAGATTCTGTTAATTGAATAAACTTAAAATACTTCGTAACAACTCGCCCGTCAGTAAGTACCAACAAAACATTCAAAACATTTTTTTCGGCCTTAGAAGTTGTAAGTAACTTTTTAACTATTATTGTATGATCCATCAGAAAAATTAAAAGCCACGCGGAAATCAATTAATTCTTTGAGATACTATGCTGCAATCGCAAAAAAAGTTTCGGTCGATAAGCTACCTCCGTCACAGCCCGCTTTAGAGCAGTATATATTAAGAGCATTGTGGCAAATAAATGAGTGGAACCAAGCGATCAATCCAGTAATAAAATCAGAAGACAACAAATTATGGATGGCTCATTGAGAATGGTTATGTACTTACGAAATATTATGAAGATATCACAGCTATGGAGTTTTTACAAAAGTATTTTTGTTCCTGCTACGGAAAATCTCCTTGTTCAACGGAAATATGCCCTTGCAAACAATCTAATTTACAATGTTGCGATATTTGTTCTTGCAAAACTTCTTGTACAAATGATATTGTATCTGATGAATCGTAAAAATAAAACCTGATGCTTAAGTTTATATTTCATTTTTTCCTTCAAATGTATAATAAGTGTCGAACCTTCGTCTTTTTTCGTAAAGTTGCAATGGATTTTACTTGATATCTCTGATAAAATCGGATTTATCAGACTAAAAATACTAAGGATTACTATAAATATCTATTATCACAAAGACGATCCGCGCACGGAAAATATAAAAGGTCCGCGCGCTCACTGCGCGAGTCGCGCGGCGAGAGCACTTATCTTCAAATCGCTCTATCTTCTTTCTACTGCATATTAATAGCTCAAACTTTCACAAAAACTTCTTCGATTTCTAAATTTTAATACTACGTATTCAGAAATAAACAATTAAAAACTTCCTCACTCAACTTTTTTCATCGTTCGTAAAAAGTCAGAAATTCGAAAAAAAAATTTCTTCAATTTATTGCTCGAATGTAAAATGCTTCGGGGATTTCGGACTAGTTTCATTGTATCTAGAATTGGTTGGAGAATACGTCATTAAATTTTCGTGAAAAAATATTAATTATTCGCCGAGAAACCGCGAGTTGATCGTCGAAAATCGTAAAATCGTTTTTTTTTGCATTTTCGGTTAAAAAGTCAATTTTGACCATGTTCCCCCAATTATATAAAAAAATAAATGTCATATTCGTGTTCAGCACACTCGAAAATATAAAGATATACGGTTTTTAGCGACTAGAACGAGGTTGGTCGGTTTTCCATTTTCTAGACGACTATTTGGGGGTGTCCCGCTCCTCTACTATGATTGCTGAGTCTGAAAGGACGAAGCCTTGATTTTGAGGACAAGCTTCGTGATCTCCAAGAAGTGCTGTAAAGCGTTTTTAAAATGTATGAAGAGTAATTAGTTATAAATATAAGAAGAGGCGCAACCTCGTAAACGATTTTGTGCCGCAAAATGATGTTGGCGGAGAGATGTCGCCACTGTCTTAATTTTACCTTCTGCTAGACACGATTCAGATTATAAAATGATTGATTGTTTATCAAATGAATCTATTGTTTACATATGAAAGCATCATGATGACAAGATATGTTGTAAAATAAACCATCTACAAATTTTGACGATATTTTACAATAAAATATTTGAAAATCGAAAACGATTCAATGCAAGCACGAGATAGAAAATGAAAATCTATTTTCGTCATTTGAATAAATAGTAATTTTACACTATTCAGTGTAAAACAAGGATTGTTTGATTCAGGGGATGGGAGTGGAGGGAAGGGTGGTAGGTACCAGAGAGGTGTGTACTGTGTGTGTACCTATTGCTACGAGAGAACCTCTGAAAAAACTCATAGCAGGTCAGGCGGACCTGGGATTTGAACCCGAGAGCGTAACCACTCCACCACTTGCTCGGTATTATAGTAGGTACATTGTGGAGGGGACATACCATCTGAGATTTGAAACAATATATTGGGAATGTACCCGCTATATTTGGTACATATTTTGAACATTATGAATATACTAGGAATATGCTTTGTACATTGAATGCTACTTGGGCTCTGTATTAATAAGAAATTAAAAAAGCAGCTAGGTAGATTTTAAAAATTTAATTTTAATTTTCAACTCACATAATTAATAACTATATAAATATATTGGTTAATCTTCGTTAACTTTCTCTAATTCAACCAGTTCTGTGTAACAAAAGCGTCTGTTGCAACGGCAAACTGGTCCACATTTGGGAGATTTGCAGTTAGGGCATGGAAAGAAGCACCCAGGACAGTCTGAATTCAAGCAATCACACTGATCCACTCCATCGCTTATACGTTTTCCATTTGATGTATATATACCATTCTTCGATTTTCTAGGCTTTTTTTGTTTAGTATTCATTTTTGATGGTATTGATTTACGTATAACTGCTAGACTGTTAATCTTATAGTTACTCTATATTTTGACAACTACTGTCACTTCAAATGATTAAGTAGATCGGCCATTTTTGATCCATTTCAGTATTATTCTATTCTGTAGATAAGGAGCAATAGAGGAGTTCAGTCTAAGGTTAGTGTGACCAACAAAAAGTGGTTTTTATGACAAGAATGACAGTTAATGTTTACCATTCAAAACATCTATCTATCTATTACGAACATCTATATTGCTTTATTAAAACAATGAATACACCCCTGAAGCGTAAATCATAAAATTTAAAATGACAGCTGAATTCTCAACGCATCTGTGGCCAATCATTCTAGGAACTTTTGACAAGTCACCATTTCATTTCTATCATTCTGTCACTAGTTATGTCAGATGTCAGTGTTATTTCTTTTTGTTGATATTCTTTTAATCGTTTATGTTTATTTTCCATACTTTTGTAGTATTTCTAGTTAGTTGTGTCACTTTATTCTTCTGATTGCTTTTTCCACTGACATCTGACATAACTATACCTTGTTTTTAAACTAAGAGGAGCGATTTGAATTTAAGTTGGCATTTCTGTTACCTAGTGATTGGTCAGATTGCAGCCCGTTTCACACAGCTCTTTTGATGCAACTGACAACGACATTTGTCAGTTTTGTGTTTATTTATATGAAAATATTCATTACTTCAATCTAACTGTACCACTTTTTTTGCGTTTGTTGTTGATTGTTTTATTTTTAACAAAGTATTATATTCCAACCAAGTTAAGTGCTATTTTTATTATTTATCCAGTTTGATAAACAAAATCCATGCTTGTTCTTTCTTGTTAATAATATAAGTTTCCAAGTAAAATCTTATTTTTCTAAATATTTTTACATCGAGTTTTACATACATTACAGTACAATATTATCGCATTTTTCAATATCAAAACCTCTGTTTACTTTTAGTTTGTGCTATACCTAAGCTTCCAACGTAAATAAAGAATAATTGAAACACACAATTGCATTTTCTACGTACTTATTTATCCTCAAATTATTAACAAATTTTACTTAAACTACCTATTATAACCATACATTTTTTCCCAATAAAGTGTCATTTGCTCACTACTTTCGCCATGGCCTGTGGCCAATGATTATTCGATATTTAGACATGCCTTGATCCCTCATTGGCTACGACAACTACCAGCAGTACAAAACATATTTCTCGTATTTACTTAGTTACAGTTACCTGTAAATAATTGTCATATAAGTAAAGCGTGATCTATAGACGTCAAAAAATAATAGTTCAATACTATTAAACGCTTGGAATAACATCAACATATTTACAGGTAACTGTAATTAAGTAAATACCTACAAAACCGAGATGGTTTTTTGTCGATATAGAATTTTGGTTTGTGATTAGATGTAGAGATGTCGCTGATATCGCACTCGTAGCATTTCCTTTACAGAGGCTAATGTATTGGTGTGGTATCAACGTAGTCTCTAGTACAGGATTATGCTCTCAGAGCTTCTGGACGAATAGCATCTACCTTGTGCTGATGAGGCGCAAAAACGCCGAAACCGGTCCACAAGTGATGTTATCTCTTCTAATCGCAAACCAGAATGGTTGGTTCTATCTTAACAGATATACCAACCCCGTTTACTTTAGAAGTGTAATTCAATGTCTGTCGGGGCATATAGCCCGAGAAGTAGTTGTTGCTTCTTAGTGGACAGTCTGCTCTTTGGAAATTCATTTTTCTAGTTTTGTAAAGCGTTTAGTAGTATTGAACTGTTATTTTTTGACGTCTATATTTCACGTAATTGTCAATTCGTTCAAAAAGTCAGAACACGACCCTTTCGGAACACTCTCCCAATCTAGTTACTTTTAGTGATGTATTTGAGGTTTCCTAAAATGCTCCTCCTAGTTTAAAAACAAGGTATAGTGACATAATGACAGAAGAGAATTTGTGATTTGCCGAAAGTTCCTAGAATTACTGGCCACCGATGCATTGAGAATTCAACTAAAACGTCATTTTAAATTTCAAGATTCACGCTTCGGGGGTATATTTATTGTTTTAATAAAGCAATATAGATGTTCGTAATGATAAAAAAAACCTGCAAAAATCATATGTTTTGAATGGTAGACATTATCTGTCATTCTTGTCATAAAAACCACTTTTTGTTGGTCACACTGACTTTAAACTGAACTCCTCTTTTGAGATTATTTATATCTCTCGCTCTCTTTCTCTCTCTCTCTCTCTCTCTCTCTTAATTAATGTAAGCCCGGTTCTGACGATGCAATTTCGTCTCTGCAACTCAATCGCGGCGACAAAATTGCATGCAGTTTAGGTGTTCCTATCATGCAACTGATTAATGCAATCGAGTTGCACCATAATAGAACGATAATTTAAACCCATATGGAAATCGAAAGTTTTTCCACAGAAATTAGGCAACAAAAGAAAGGACATACATTTCTGTATGTTTTGCAGATAAAAAGAGAAGTGTTTGGCTTATGTCATATTTGAAAAGTGGCCAAATACAAAAATTTGTGTGCGAAGAATACTAAGACTCGGTATTGACCTGGTAGGCTTCAAATTCATTATCGCTCACGCGATATTGATTTTGAACTATCCTCAGTTTCCGCGAGCTGATTTCTATATTTTTATTGATAGTTTCAATAACTCTTTGCAGTTCTTTAATATTTTGTTCGATTCGATGTCTACAAAATTAATTCATTGGAACAGATTTTTAGATTTAGAAATAAGAGATGGGCTGAGATTTTGAAAACTGTTACTTTGTCAATGCTTCGATGCCATCACAGCCACAACTTTATACAACAATATACTTTAGCTAAAACTTGAGGAACACCTCGCAATGTTAAAGAGCTTTGTTTCCTTGGGATATCCATTGAAAGAAATTAATTACCCATAAAATCGCAGACTAGCCCACTTCTATTAGAAACCCTCAATGTTTCGCTAGCTTGAGTATCAATAAACTTAAAATTATTAACGTAAACGGTTTCCCCGCAATTCTACAGTCAAATTGAATATAGCTGGTTCACTTCCTTTTGGACAAACGTTTAAGTCTTGTTTGATAAATCCAAAATCTCTTGAATCGATACTGGCTCCGTCATCTTCTTCTGATTCCTCTGAACTTGAAGACGATGATTCCGAATCGCTATCTGAAAAATTTTTCCGGATAAAAAATATCAAATGCGATTATTTTTATTTCAACTCGCTTACTTTGGCGGTCTATATTTCTCACGAAAAACTTTCCTCAAAAAATCGTAAAATTTATTAGTCTCAGTAACATGTGTTTGAATTTTTCTTGAATCTTTATTTCTTCTTGATGATTTAATTCTATTTCGTTTTCGATGTCGATTTTTTTTTCTCTACGTCAATTTCGTCTTCCATGTTATGAACGTGATGAAGACATTCATCGACTTTATTTTGAAGGTAATTTTCGCCGTCTTCGAATTTCTTTAGAATGTTCAGTTCTTGATTCAAAGTAAGAATGTAAATATCGACGAAGTTACCTCTGGTGTGGACCGGCAAAGAGCGCTTTTTTTCCTAGTTCTGTTTAATGGTTAAAATCGGCAATTGCTTTGTGCATTTTGGATATAATTGTTTTTTGAAAGAAAAGTCTCTTGCAAACGAAGACAACGTAATCTTGTAACGTGTCTATCGACCTGTTTCGATTTTATAGGATAAATCCTTTTAATTACCGCTCGTCGTCACTAGCCATTTCCAATTATAGTTCTGTGATCTCAAATTTCAACCCTGATCATAAGACAATTGACGTCTGCCAACGGACGCTTCCATTTTTTCCAACGCCACGAGGGACACCCCTTTCCGTTACCGACTCTCTCCGAGGAAAGACCTCATTTTTTATCGTTTTATACCTTTCGTATCTAGTTAATTTTGCTGTGGTTGGCACACCTTCTAGGATATAACCCCAACCCTAGGATATAACTCCAACCCTAGGATATAGGCAAGAATATAAGCCCTAGGTAAGGATATAACCCCAGGATACCGCCCTAGACCAGGAAACAGCAGTACATATCAAGACTATCTACCTATCTTCTTCGAGATCTTCTCAAGACTTCATAGAGGCAAGACCTACCTACCTTCTTCAGGAAACCACTTCATATTCATAAGCTAAGTACCTAAGTACAAATTCTCCTCTCTGTTCATTTCCTGTGGCAGGAATATAAATATATAAATTTTTTTAAATTCTTTTTTATTTTTTCTAAATCCTCAACTATAAAAGTTGAGGGAGATATCGCCCGGGGTAGAGTTTTAAAATTTTATTTTTCCAAGTAACTTTATTATTACTTTTAGTTAAATTCTACAAGGCGTTTCTACCTTTTCCGCCTTAGTTTTTTAAATTAGTATTTTTTATCAACGTCAAAAAGGTAGTGGCGCCCTCAATTTTTACAACCTTCCTGTTATCCTTGTGCGACATAAACTTGGGGTCGAATCACCCTTGAGAGGAGTCTCTAGCCGGAGCCCTTCAAGCCGGCGCCTCTTACCGTTACAATCTGTAGCCACAGACTGATACGCATGTGTACCGTACTTTATTTTCTTCAAATATATTATGAATTTGTAAAAAATTATTCACCTTGTAAGTCTTTTGGCTCTTAATTCCGACTCGAACGGCATATCAACATTATCTGGATAATTATCAAGTAATTCATTAAAATCGGCCAAGAATACATTTTCTATTTCAGACGAAAAATGCGCCGATATAAAAATGTTACCTACTATGTGTTTTTGAATTCATAATTTTTTGTCCCAGAAATGTCCAGGTCTCTATTTATGGAATAAACATTTGTCTTTTATCGTTAAAAAAAAGTCATAAAAATTTAAAACAAGAGAAATGTCTTCAAAGTATTTCACGGATAACATAAAAAACAAATTATAAAATCACAAAATTATTATTTAACATTTCTTAAATTAATTTAAAACACCGACACAAAATAGGTATAGACGAGTCGTATTCGTTTACTTATTTTGAAACTATGATATTTGGCATTTCCTGACATATTTTAACCTGCGCATTCTAATTTCTAAAAAAATCAAATTGTTTCATGTGTTTTCTGCCCATTTTTGAAATTATATAACATCAAGAGAAGTCATTTTTCATGCAATAAACTATTATTCTTGGTACAATGTTGCCTATTGTGAGGGAGGGTCTTTTAATGGCAGAGCAAGCTCAAAGTAATTCACTCCTTTGTCGACAACGATAAAAACAGAAATAGTGACCCCTTTGAAATACTAACTTTATAGATTAAATGAGAGGTAAGTTCAGAGTAGTCATCTTAAAAATGTTGATATTATTACCATCAATAATCTATACCTTTAAATCAACTAAAAACCCTCATAGCGCAGATCAATAAACGGATTATTATTTCTCAAATCCTAATAAATTCAGTTTGGGGGCTAATTTAGCCCATAATTTTCCCTATTTATCCCTTCCCGAGGCCGCAATGAACCTGCCATTTGCAAAATTTCTATGTTTTCTCTAGATTTTCCTAGTGGCCAGCTCGTATCTTGAATGACATTAATATAGTATTTTAGAAAATAAAAAGTTCAATAATGTGAAAGGGTTTTTTTAATTTGCCAAATATCAGATGAATTCTGTCAACAATGTCAAAAAACATTTTCGACTAACTTCACTTTGCTGTCCAAATCCGAGAATACCCGATTTTTATTCGATCGTAAAATAGAATGAAGATCGTATTCGACATCGAAAGACTATAAAATCGTGTCGTGAAATAGAATCCTGCTGCAGTTTTTGCAATTTTACGTATTAAAACGTTTTTTGACATGGTTTACGATTCAATTTTGTACAAGTATAATGAATAAAAACTGTAAATTAACATTTACATAAACTATAAATTTTAAATGTCAGTAAATAAACAAGTGAGATAGACAGTCACATTGCATATCTACAAAAAGTTTAACGTCTTCTTCCAGATCGATTTTTTTCTACCTTTTAGGCCAAGCAATAGGTAAATATTTTTGACAAAAATCTTAGTAGAAAGCGGATAGTGCCATCATATAAAAGACATTACTTAGTATAATTTTGATATGTTTTGGACACGCAAATGTTTTTCAGTAATTTGGTAACAAACATTGAAAACAAAAAAAAAGCTAATTTTTTTAGTTCTTTTCATATAACGTAAAAAGTACTAAAGCAATCTCAATGGTATGTATGAATAAATCGTAGGTAATTAAAATACGAAAAAAATGAGGGGTCGAGCGAGTTAATCGGATAATTAGGAACCGAGAAAATTTGGAAAAACCGGAATTTTTTTTTGGAAAATTCATGTTTTGTCAGAAAGAGAGAGAAAGAGAGAGAGAGCTTATATAGTTATACAAGCCTTTTTGGCAGACTTCGCATCATTTTATTACAAATCAACAATATATGTTTTGTTGCTCTACATTCACACTTTTCAAAACCGTTTTAAAATTTAGAATCGGACAATCGACAACGCATCCAGACACGTTGCAAATTATCGCATCAAAAAATTACAATTGCATTTACGATAAAAGTAACCGTCGCCTGCCATCTGCTCTTCGCACATATAAAGTGCATATGAAGAACTTCCTTTGACAACTTCCTTACAATTGAAAACTGACGAAAATATGAATTTAAAAAAAAATGACTAATTTTCCGGTTTTTCCAAATTTTCTCGGTTCCTAATTGTCCGATTAACTCGCTCGACCCCTCATTTTGTTCGTATTTTAATTATCCATCATTTATCTATAACATACTATTGAGATCGCTTCAGTACTTTTTACGTTATATGAAGAAAACTTGAAAAAGGGAGGTTTTTTTCGTTTTAAATGTGTTTAGACCTCTAAACTGTTTTCTATTATTTACCTAATTTAATTATTTGTATACCCGCCTATGTGCAATTTTATTTTGACCACCCTGCGAGCAACTGTACACGCATGCTCGCTGGACGCGAGTTTGGTGCCCATTTTCCGCGGTACCGGCTCACCTTCTCACCCTCAGTTTTAATTGAGACTCCATGCAACAAGCATGCATACTATTTAGGCTACAATTGGTAGTAACATCATAAAACCAATATTAATTTGTACTCTATTCATAAAGTCAAATTTCTGTTTCTTTTTTTTTACCATTTAAATACTGTGTTGAATAAATATTCTATTTTTTTGTGACTGTGGAACATTATTTATCATCCAAAACACCAGCGATCTATCGAAGGAAAAGGCATTAAGTACAGGACAGTGAAAACGCTCACATCCCGCACAAAATGTTTATAACAAATTATTTTTCAGTAATCATTTGCGTATCCAAAACATATCAAAATTATACTACGTAATGTCTTTCATATGATGGCATCATCCGTTTTCTACTAGGAGTTTTGTCAAAAATTACTGTACTTGCATGGCCTATCTCCCGGGTTTTGCCTGCGGGATCTACCGCCCCCCCCCTCCGTCTTCTATTATTAGAAATAGGCTTCACCGGTAATTTTCTTCAACTAAGAGTATATCTAGAACAATAAAATAGGATAAGCGAAGCTGGAGAGGACAGGAAAAGGTAAAATCAATAAAGCTTTTGTGTTTTACGAATAATTTTAAGCAATTGCCTCTTATTTGTCTTCTATACGGTTCCAATTGCTGCAGCTTTTTGTAAAACTTTGTTTAAGCTCACAATATCGGGAGATATTTTTGAATTTATCTGTTTACAACATTCATGTAATTTTTTAAGCTGAGACCTCCGGTTTTTTGAGCAATATAAATACGGTTTTTGCAATTAGACCATGGTAGATAATTATTGAAACCAAAAAAAAATAATAGTAGGATGAAACCCATTGTAAAAGGAGAAGAATATTATAAAAATGAAAGGAAAAATAATTTACGGGCGATCTGAGGTCGGGAAGGGGAAGGGGGTGAGTTTTTAAGGATAAAAAACGGTTTATCTCGATTTCCGGCTAAACTACAAGTCCTATGGAAAAAAAAACAAATGGCATAGTTGTGGGTAATAAAAAGGTCTACAACTTTTGTATTCACACTTTTCTCACATAACCTCAAAATTAATGTGAAAAATTCAAAAAACCAAGTTTTTGGTTTTTTATTTTCATCTTTACAAAAAAAAATTTTTTTCACGAAATTTGATGAAGACTTACCTTTTCATGTCCCAAATACACTGTAATTTATTTGATTTGAAATATTCATTTTTTCACCTTATTTTGATTTAAAATCGAAAAAGCACCTAATTTTCAATCGAAAATTCTCCCGTCAAAATATCAGCTTTTTCAAAAAAGTCGGTGGGCTTTTTGTTCGTTGAAATCTCTACTTTCTGATGGTCAAAAAAAATATACATTACTATGGTAAATCTTCTCAGAAAATCGAGAAAAACTCGAATTCGAAAATTTCTTTTTGATCATTATATACAATTTCATTTAAAAAATGTGACTGCTTTTTTTCAATTAAAAAGTTGATTTATTAAATTCTAATTACATTTATGTCATAGAAATTCTCATAATATATAAATATACTAATTGTTATTCATAAATACTTTATCTTGAATTCTTATCACTTATCCATTAGTTTTTGTCTCTTTGATGGCATTTCTTCATCGTTAGAATCGGCAAACCTTTCCGATTCTAGTACATCTTCGAAATCTTCATGACCATCACCTTCTTCGTCTCCAATATTATTTCCAGCCTGTGTTGGTTCTTCATCCACAATTTCTTCTGAATCATTAACTTGCTCGTAGGTCTCTTCTTCCATATTGGAGCATTTTTCAGAACCATAACAATTTGAGCATAAATTAGTGCATTTTAAACCATATTTTCGGCAGCCACATTTTAAACTGTAACATCCAGTTTCACAGCTGCAGCAAATAGTTTTGAGCAATATTTCCGGAATTAATTCCTTTTCTGTGAATTTGGGCATAATGCCATGTTGATGTTGCTTCCAGTCCCAATCTGTTGCTGTCAGTTCATTACCCAACCAAGTTTGAAGCTGATAATATGCCCTGTAACCATGTTGTTCTACTGCTCCTTCTGTGGGTGGGAGGTGTGCCAATATGAAAGATAATTTAATTTTTGCTAATTGATATTTTTTAAATCTTAATTGATTCAGTGTTATTTTATCATTTTTACATTTATAAATAGATTTTATTAATTGTAATCCATTTTTTTCGATATCTTCTTTACTTGCATCTTTTTTATAAAAAATATTGGCCAAATTTGACAATTTTTTATTGTCTAATAATGAATTTACGATACTCTTCTTTCCTTTTCCGGCAAATCCAGATATTGTATCGCAACCAGAAAAGCAATGCAACAATATTTTTGAAGGATTCATATTTGAGACTATTAGACGTGAAAAATATATCTTTTACATTTCCAGAACCTGGTTTGAGAAAATAAATGTCATAATCATTTGAATTTAATTGATTCAGAAGGACCAAAAGATCAATATCTTGACCCACAACAACGACAGTTTTATTAGTATCTCTGGCAATTTCTATCGAGGTCTTAATTATGTCAGAATCAGCATCTTCTTCTACTTGTTTTTGGAAAATGTTTACAGGAAAATCCTTGTGGCTGTAATCTTTTCATTAACGTTTTTATTATTCTGTCCTTGTTTTTCTCGTTAGATGAAAATTTTTCTTGCAAAAATGGTATTTTTGTATGGTTTTGATAATCGAACTCTGGAATAATATCTGAGGTTTTTCTACGACTACGTTCTCCTCTTTTAGTTGAATTAGCTGCTGGTACTGTTGTGACAGTAACTGATTCTTTAATTTCGGGGTACCCATCATAAACAATATAACTGCTTGCTGCGTAATGTTTTTCTACATACCGCAAATATTTATTCATGATCTTTTCCACCGTTTTATTTTTCGGCCTACCTTTTAGTAGGCTAAAATTTTCCGTAGGTCACACGGGTATAAAAGATATCTTAAAATAAGCAATAAATAGGCATCTACGCATATAATTAAAAGAAGATACTACAACTTTCTCAAAATATTGTAGATGTCTTATAAAATATTAACTTATTTCTTTGTTAATTGTAGTAGTATATTTCGATTTGCAATTTTTTTGTTTATCAATAAAGTATGTAATCTTACGTTTTTCGAGTAATTAAAGTGTAAATTTTCATAAATAGCTCAAATTTGTACATGATGATTGAAAAAAAATTTAGAATTCGAGTTTTTTTCGATTTTTTGCATTTTCTGAGAACATTTACTATAGTAATATATATATATATATATATATATATAATTCTTATTATATATTGTGGCTTTTTAGAGAAAAATACCTATTTTCAAAGTACACACTTTATTTTGTTTAGCTTTCGTTGCACTTCGTCAACTTCATCAGAACAAAATCCGTGATTAAAAAATAATATCAAAAATCTTCATCATAATAAAAAATACAGAATAATTTTATAGAAAACACGTTCAAATTTTGATTATTTTACCAAACTAATGTCAAACGTCAAAATAACGTTAAAAATTGAAAGTGACAAATGAAAAGTTTTAAATTTGTGTTGGTAAATAGCAATTTTAAAGGTGGTATCTTGTATTGAATTGTCCGGTAGTTCATTGATTGATCGGAGCTAATGTGTCAATGTTTTGACTGGTATTTCTTACGGAATTATAATTATGTTTCTTCTTTTTTAGTTGCAAGTCTAAGTCTATCAGGTTTGAGTAAATTAAATTTAGTCCGTCAGTGTCTGTTTTGGTATTCATGGGATGTTTTTCTTGAGATATTCTAGCCATTTCAGTAAAAAGTCGTTCTGTATAATAAAAACAGACACTGACGGACTAAATTTAATTTACTCAAACCTGATAGACTTAGACTTGCAACTAAAAAAGAAGAAACATAATTATAATTCCGTAAGAAATACCAGTCAAAACATTGACACATTAGCTCCGATCAATCAATGAACTACCGGACAATTCAATACAAGATACCACCTTTAAAATTGCTATTTACCAACACAAATTTAAAACTTTTCATTTGTCACTTTCAATTTTTAACGTTATTTTGACGTTTGACATTAGTTTGGTAAAATAATCAAAATTTGAACGTTTTTTCTATAAAATTATTCTGTATTTTTTATTATGATGAAGATTTTTGATATTATTTTTTAATCACGGATTTTGTTCTGATGAAGTTGACGAAGTGCAACGAAAGCTAAACAAAATAAAGTGTGTACTTTGAAAATAGGTATTTTTCTCTAAAAAGCCACAATATATAATAAGAGTTATTATATTACTAGAGATGAACAATACAATCTATATATATATATATATATATGTATATATATATATATAAAAACTTTTATAATAATTTGACATTATCATAACCTACACTCTCCATTTTTTGACATAATTTTTATAACTTATTAGAAAGAAAAAAATGAAATTGTTTATCTGTCATAATGACAATATTTCAATATTTTTTAAAAAATTCAAATACCAATTTTAGCATTTAATATATTTACCATTTTATATCAATCCTCAATTTACTGTAACTTGATAATGGAAATAAAAGTTTCCGAAAGCTTGTTAAATTAGTAAGAAGAGTTCACTTTTATAATATATTTGAACGGCTATACTTACATTAATAAAATTTGGAGGGTGAAAATAAAGTGTTGTAAACTTCTCTACGAATGGTAACAGGTGACGTAATAGTAATAGATGACGTCACAGTGCCACTCTGGCCAATAATTTTAAATAGGACCTTATGGCAAGTGATATCTCGTTTGAAAGGCTACATAGCCATATTAATTTTGTTTGGGTTTAAACTAATTTTGACGGATAAATTAAATAAATACCAAAATTATAGAAATTATTTTTTTAAATTTAATTAATCAAATATCAACAATGGATTCTTATAGCAAGTGTTCGAAATGTGCTCCGTCTACTTCCTGGCAGTAATACATCCTATTAGTAAACTCTTGTCGTACTCGTTCGAATGTGTCAGCTGAAATTGCATTGCATTCTTCAATAATTCTTTCTTTCCAAACGCCAATGCTATCTGGTGCCGTAGTATAAACCTTGGATTTCAAGTACCTCCATAGAAAAAAATCTAATGGTGTCAGATCTGGTGACCGAGGTGGCCATTTTATAGGACCTCGCCGGCCGATCCATCTACCTCGATATTCTTCATCCAGGTAACGTCTTACTGCACCATAATAATGTGCAGGAGCACCATCTTGTTGAAATGTTATTTCCAGATGGCCGAATTCATCTGGATTATCTTCCAGAATTTCAAGAATTAACGGCTCAATTGCATTTTGTAACATCTCCAGATACACTTCACCGCTTTAATTTGAATTTAGGAAAACAGGACCAACTATGTGGTTTCCCAAAATACCTGCCCAAACATTGACTTTTTCTGGAAATTGGGTATGTTGTTCACGAAAGGTGTGAGGATTTGTGTCACTCCAATACTTTACATTTTGTGTATTCACATTTCCATTGAGGCAAAAAGTACTTTCGTCACTAAAACAAATTGTTTTTGTGTAATGTGGGTTTTGACTAATTTTATTTGTCATACATTCACAGAATTCGAGTCTTCTGTCGGGGTCGTCATCCGAAAGGTGGTGCACCATTTTTAACTTGTATGGATGAAATTTAATTTTAGCCAACACTCTCTGTACTGTACTTTTACTTACTTCACAGATAGACGCAACTTTAGTTGAAGAGGAAGTAGGGTTTACTACCATTTCAGCAACTATATCAATTTTTTTATCATCACTAAATGTTGGTCGACCAGATCGTTTGGCATCTTGAACACTACCTGTTTCTTCAAACTTGTGAAGAAGCTCCCTCAAATAAGTTCTCGAGATAGGGCGATCTGGGTATCTCTCATTAAATAAACGTTCCGCTTCATGGAGATTCTTTCTAGATTCACCAATTATTAAGATAGCTGCTACTTTGTCGGCTTGAGTACGTACCATTTTGCCTTTAGTATGTAAACTCTTAAACGTCTCGTTAAACAATAATAAAATTAAATATTTAAGCAATTTAGAAAAACTTTGCAAAGCAACAAATACTATTAAATTAAAACGTCAATTTTTTTGAAAACTAACCAGAGGAGGACTGAAAAATCTTCAATATTTAAATGTGAAATAATAATTTTGGTATTTATTTAATTTATCCGTCAAAATTAGTTTAAACCCAAACAAAATTAATATGGCTATGTAGCCAATGTCAATGCCTTTCAAACGAGATATCACTTGCCATAAGGTCCTATTTAAAATTATTGGCCAGAGTGGCACTGTGACGTCATCTATTACTATTACGTCACCTGTTACCATTCGTAGAGAAGTTTACAACACTTTATTTTCACCCTCCAAATTTTATTAATGTAAGTGCAGCCGTTCAAAAGATACGAGGGGGGGAGGGGACTTTTGAATAGCACTGTATATATATTTTTACACCATCGGAAAGTAGATATTTCAACGAACAGAAAGCACTCCAACTTTTTGAAAAAAGCTGATATTTTGACGGGAGAATTTTCGATTTAAAATTAGGGTGCTTTTTCGATATTAAGTCAAAATAAGGTAAAAAATGAATATTTCAAATCAAATTAATTACAGTGTATTCGGGACATAAAAAGGTAAGTTTTCATTAAATTTCGTGAAAAAAATTTTCTCTTTGTAAAAGATAAAAGTAAAAAACCAAAAACTTGGTTATTTGAATTTTTCACATAAATTTTGAGGTTATTTGAAAAAAGTGCAAATAAAAAAGTTGTAGATCTTTATGTTACCTACAATTTTTTCCATAGGACTTGTAGTTTTGCCGGAAATCGAGATAAACCGTTTTTTACCCTTAGAAACTCACCCCCGTCCGCTTCCCGACCTCAGATCGCCCGTAAATTATTTTTCCTTCCATTTTTATAATAATCTCCTCATTTTCCAATGGGTTTCATCCTACTATTATTTTTTTTCACTTTTTATTATTTTTAAAGGCTCTACCCAGGTCTAAATGTTGTACATGATTAATAAAAATTATAAAAAACTGTAAATTGACATTTGTATAAACTATAAATTTTAAATGACAGTAAATAAACAAGTGAGATGTTTCCTTGGAGAATACTTGTATTCACTTGATATTAATTTCGAGGGGGTTTTTAAAGAAACTTTGTATTTTTTTGTGTAACAGTTTTAGACAGATAAAAACTATCAAGCCTTCATGATAAAAACATTCATATTGCGTATATTATAACGAAAACCAATTATAATGATCAGAACCTTTAGGCCCGGTCTTTTCACCTACGAATAAGTAAGCCTTATCCGACGGATAGTTATCCATCGAATAATTATTTATCCATCGAATAAGTCCAACGCGTCTTTTCACGACAGATAACAGTTTTTATAACCAAGAACGGACCTGGAATTTTAAATTTCTAACGTCACTGAGTTGATTTTTGATTGGTTAAGTTTGTATAGTTTTGTCTGTGTCTTCAGAGAGTGTATTTCAAATAATTATATGATATGGATGAACAAACACGCTCCTACTGTTTTAACAAATAGCTTTAAGATTTGAAGCTATTATTGAAAATAAAAAAACGTATGGTTTGGTTTGGAAGGATAAAGTAGAGTGCTATTGAAATGATCAGGCCTTGTCCGTATGTGATATTCTCGATTATGGTCACCATTAATAATTCCTTCAATCAAATCGAAATCTTCAAAAATTTCTTACAAAAGTATTAGTAGTAGATTTTTACTATACCTAAAATTTGCATGGAAAACATTTTTCGATAGGACGTCACAGTAAGAAAAAAATCATTTTTCCCGCTGTTCATCTCCCATTTCTCGGTGGTGTAACTAGGCATCGAGGGAATTTTACGGGTTTTTGTTCCTTATGTACCTATTATCCTTTTAAAAAATTGAAACCTCAGGTTCTAATTTTTTGTTTTTAACTTAAAAATAAACGAATTGTTATTTAATTGGTTAACTAACGATTTAGATCGTAACAATTTTATTCCGTTAATAAATATAACCTTGCCATCGCAATTCAACATATTCACATATAGTCCAGTAAATAAATGGTCCCAGAAGCGATTATACCTGCCGGTCCATGAATTTTCCGTGAAGGGTAGGGTTTCACTAGTAATTAAACATCTAATCGCCATTTTGGGGGGGGGGTATTCCCGGTCACAAAGTTCCAAAAATTGGTTTTCCGCCAATATCTCCTAAAATATGGCATTTAGAGAATTTTTATATATAGGGGAAAAATGAAGATCCTTATCTACAAAAATGGTCTTCATGATTTTTGCCGAAAACTCGATAGTTTTCGAGATAATGGCCCTTAAGCGGGATCCTGATGTTGAGCTTGCGCTCTGGAGTCGAAAGAGCGGGTTCTTTGCACTTACTCATGACCGGGCGAACAAATTATTTAATACCTCGGGTCAAAATGCATATTTTTTTACAATTGAAAAATTCAGATGAAAGGGGAAATTCTCAGCTATAATATCCGATGATTCAAGGCCCATTTTTATATTTCCACCATATTTATAAAATGGGTCAAAGATTTTGTAATAACTTTTTTTTCGAGTGTCGGGAAATTACTCATATTTTTCTTAATAATAGACATTCACTATCGATATTTTGTTATTACGGGTCCTTTAAAGGTCTTTATTGATCTCAGACATTTTTATTGGCCATCTTTCTTGCCCCTTGATTTTTCAGTTGGTGTTTTCATTTCCAAATTTTTGCTGTTTTTCGATGTTGGGAATATTTTGCGAACAATCACTGTCTAAAAGTTTGTACATTATCGGATTGTCTTCCAAGATACGTCATTTTAAAGCTGGGAATTTCTCCTTTTTGGTTGTGCCCTCATTTTTTTTCCGAATTTAATGTTTTTTCAGAAATCCATGAAACTTCAAAATTATGGATTTTTCAACATCGGTTTTTGCGAAATATATTAATGTTGCGAAAAAAATCAATGGGGCCATTTTTGTAGATAATGAACTACTCTTCATTTTTCCCCTTTATAAAAATTCTCTAAATGCCATATTTTAGGATATATTGGCGGAAAACCAATTTTTGGAACTTTGGGGCCGGGAATATCCCCCTCCCCCAAAATGGCGATTAGATGTTCAATTACTAATCAAACCCTACCCTTCACGGAAAATTCATGGGCCGGCAGGATTTTTGTACACTTTGTCTACTTTTCATCCTTCATTTACTGGACTAATAACAATAATGTATTATTTCAAAATAACCAGTAAAATAGCGCCAGCGGGCCAAATTGATGTACACACAAACATTGATAAAGTTCTCAGTACGGTAATACTAGAGTTTGTTGTATGTAAATTCTATAACGTGTGCTGTTGCCAAGTCTTTCTGACATGGTTGTTGGATAAATGCTCCCATATACACTGTGTTCATTTGAAAAGGACCCACCCTTAATATTTCAGAAATGGCACATATTAGAAGGAAATGCCGAAACACGTCAACTTTTAACTTGAGGGGGACACTTTTTGGCGCTAATGTCATAAACGTCAGATTCACCCCCTCCCTACTGGAGACACCCCTTACATTTTTTCAAATGGCATTAGGTATCAACTCACACCTCATTTAAAAGGTCTGGTAAATCTCTATTCAATCATTTTGTTTTGCATTTGATACCAGCCTTCCATTGTTACTTAATCGTTGTTTAAAATTGGCTCTTTTTCAACTTTTATTGCTTGAATGTTAACGGTGGTCACTTTGTACACATGATTAAATAGCAGTTTTTTCTTGTTAACAGTTGTCTTTTTACTATTTGTAAATTTTTTATTCTTTAAAGAGTCTTTCGGTCATAACATAATACGGGGGCATACGAAAAGTTGAAAGAAAGCCAATTTTAAACAACAAATTAATAACAATGGAAGGCTGGAATCAAAGGCGAATCAAAATTATTGAATAGAGATTTACCAGACCTTTTAAATGAGGTATGACTTGATACCTAATGCCATTTGAGAAAATTCAAGGGGTATCTCCAGTAGGGAGGGGGTGAATCTGACGTTTATGACATTAGCGCCAAAAAGTGTCCCCCTCAAGTTAAAAGTTGGCGTGTTTCGGCATTTCTTTCTAATATGTCCCATTTTTGAAATATTAAGGGTGGGTCCTTTTCAAATGAACACAGTGTATATGTACTGAACACATTAATCGGCTTGGATTTACCATAAATCTCTCAATTTTTTGCGGTATAATTATTGAGTTAAGTGACTTGCATTTTTTACATGTTTTGATTTTGATTGGATCTTTAAAAAATAGATTAAATTAATTCATAACATTCTAAATAACTGTATGATTATTTTAAGAGAGATTCCCAGGAAAATTGCAATGGAAAGTAAAAATAATCCATTAGAGTTTCTTCGAACTTGTTAAATAGACAAGCTGCTATTAATTATTCTTAAAAAAACACAGAATATTTTTTAGAAAAACAGGATAATTAAAATATACGCGAAACTTGATTCAACGTTAATTCTGATATGCAGATGAAATTGTCATAACAGCCAGGAACAAATTTGTATTGGGTATTCTATACAAAGTGGCATTAGAATAGTATTCACAGACGAAACACAAGCCAAATTTAAAAAAAACTACTTAGGAATCGCTGTAAATATCAACCGAATAACGATATATTTTTATGAAGTTTGGGAACAGACAACGTCATACACTCTGATTGATGACTCGATATTGATTTAGTTAGGTTTTATTTATCGAATATTATTAAATTCATAAAAATAAGGAAACATATTCAGCCTTATTCATAGTCAAAGTTAGTGACTACTAAGAGTCTATTAGTTGAAAAATCCCAAATAACCTATTCATAGACTAACTAACATCATCGGCACAGCACCGACAAGGCACGTCAACGCCTCAACCACAACACACTTCTCAGAGAGAATATTTTGCGGACGGCGTGCCAATTAGTCTAGTCTATAAGCTTAAAATGGTGTTAATACTACATACTTTTATTAAAATTATGTGGTTTAGCTCATTCGATCCGGAATAATGTCTAGATTATGTTGCCAGATAATTAAGTTAGCCCATAAAAAATTCCAAAAGTTATAAATAATTAAACACCTTCAAAAAAATAGTGTTTCCTTTGTAGCTTATTGTTCGTAAATTATAAATATTTTCGAAATTTGAAAAAAAGATCCTTAAAGAGGAGGATATTTCCAATAAAAAAGTCAGAACTCCCAGAACTCTATCTCCATTATTTATAATTTTAATTTAACGCTGAAAATAGCCCTCTGCGCGCCATTTTTAGGTTGCGCGCACAGCCTCGAAAGCGAGTACGTCACTTAAAAAAATTCTTTTTAAGTACTTAAAGTTAATTGAAAAATCTAAAAAAATTATAGTATAATCTGTTAAATAACAATCGTCTAGCATATTGAGAAATTTGTTTTTATGAAAAATTCCAACGAGAATCAATTCTTTAAAGTGTTTAGGTCATAATATAATTTTTTTGGATTTTTTAATTAACTTTTAGTACTTGAAAAAAAAATTTTAAGTGACGTACTCGCTTTCGAGGCCGTGCGCGCAACCTAACAATGGGGCGCGGAGGGCTATTTTCAGCGTTAAATTAGAATTATAAATAATGGAAATATAGTTCTGGGAGTTTGGACATTTTTGTTGGAAATATCCTCCTCTTTAAGGATCTTTTTTTCAAATTTCGAAAATATTCATAATTTACGAACAATAAGCTACAAACCAAACACTATTTTTTGAAGGTGTTTAATTGTTTATAACGTTTGGAATTTTTTATGGGCTAATTTAATTATTTGGCACAATGATCTAGACATTATTCCGGATCGAATGATCTAAACCACATAATTTTAATAAAAGTATGTAGAATTAACACCATTTGAAGCTTATAGACTAGACTAAATACATTATCTCTGACAATATAAAATGAAGCCTATAGTCGGGTATCGCGGCGGTGCTGATCCCGCGTCGATGCGTTAAGTGAACCCATACACAACCGTCGAGTTGACCACTCGACCAAAGAATACACCAGCTAACAAGACGAAGCCCGACGCATTTTCTTTGACAGATAACTTAGTAAATACACTGAGAAAATGATAAAATTTTCAAATATCGGCGATATAATTGGTCGACAAAGTGGAGTATGACAAGTACCTATCTTATCATAAAAATGGCTATTTTCCGACATGTGCATACAAAAAATGATCGGAAGCTCCGCTTCTTGTTAAGTGGTGTATTCTTTGACTCGACGGTGATGATCAGTCGCTGTTCCTATGAGGTGCTGATAGGTGTGTTTCGACCTTTAAGCATCCTGCTAATGCTAGAGCGTTTTAAATATTTAGCAGCGTGCTTGGGTATATTTAGGTGCGTACTAATAGGACATAAACTGCGTTTTTTGACAGAAGCTGAATTCTATGCTCGGTTGAGATTATTATTTGTTATTTTAATTAATAATGGTTTTAAATAATGTAAATATACAGAGTAGGTACATATAAAAAAATATTTTAGGTAATTTGTACAAGTAAAAAAGTAATAAAAGAAATTTTTTTATTGAATATTCGTACATATGTATTTATAAAACCTGTAGAAAAAAATTACCCCACCTTGGGGTTTTAATGCCCATTAATCCATTTATTATAATTCTTTTCGTTTTGTATGTCCCTCTCTCAATTTACAAATTGTCCTATGAGATTTGCGACAAGAAAACGACTGATCAAGTTTATTGGTATCAATGTTTTAATGCAACAACAAATTTGATACTTGAGATTTGCTAAAAGAGAGAAAATTACCAGTCCTGAAGGTACTGAATTAATAAACCACACTACCATCTTCCACAACAACAGCAAACTACTCCCTGTTGAAACAATGGTCTTGTGTGAAAAGACCTAAATTGTCGGAAAAATAATTAATTTTTTTTGTATACTAAAATTGTTTTACATTTTTATACTTTGTTGATACTCACTTTCGTATTAGGTATTATAAATGAAAATAACCAATTAACTTATACGTTTAAATAAAACAATCTTCAGTTTGAACTTAATAATTTTATTTATGAAACATTTTATTTTAGATTCATCAATGGGGGATCTTTTATAGCAAGATTACACATATCAATGTATTTGCAATTCTGCCTTCTTGAACTGCTCTTATTTTCGTTTGAAAAACATAAATAATAGCAAACTATCCTTAGTACATCCAATATAATTTGATATAATATTTTAAACCAACTATTACTGCTGATAAGGAGATTAGAGTATCTATACTTTTCTTCTACTCGATATATTTTTGTCACCTCCATCCTCCTTGTAGACTTTTTCTAACTCACAATTTATGGCATTGTCAAATTTTGAAATAACTTATTATTTTATAATAAAACTGCTGCTCGCACCTCAACTAATTCTTCGTTAAAATTTATCTGGTTTGGATCTCTCTTTTTAACAATTAAAAAATTGCACAAGAACCAAATAAACATGACATTTGCTAGGTAATGATAACAAAAATGAAGTTAGTCATAATACGTCAAAATTAAAATTTGCTCTGTTGCCAAGCATATTTTTCTGCTAACATAAATTCACTATATTATACTTTGTTTAACCATCCTTTGCATTAAGATATTTCTTAACTAATGTCGACGTAAATTTTATTTGTTACTTTTGACAGTTCAGTTGCCATATTTTGATTTGTTCAGTAATTTTGGTCATTATAGCCTTTTTCAATTAATCTTTCATTGTCAAAATACCTTCCCGGTGTAAAGAGAAAGATATGCTGGAATACCGCTTTTACCGTTAAACGCAGTCTACAACGTAAGTATCTACCTATATTATGCAAAATGAAAGTGTTTATTGATTTAATTTTATTAAATTTTATAGCGTGTTGCTGATGGTCTAGAAATATCTATTAGAACCGTTCAAAAACTAGTTACTAGTGGAATGGAAACAGATAAAGACTACAAAATCAAAGTTCATGCCGGACATGTTTCTGCTCGAGGATCATTGATTTATATCATACATTAACATGCAATAAGAACACGAGTGTATGCGATGTATTCTGCAGGTAGGTAAATACTCAGTTTTTCTTTTGCAATTTTTAAACTGCAACTTATTTATTTTGTTTCAACTGGCGAACACGTAACAATTAGGTCCCTCCATAAAAAACTTGAAGATATTGACGGAGTTGAGATATCCTTGAGCTCATTGACCGCTGCTTTGACCAAACTGAAATTTAAGTGGAGGAAATGCTCAATATCAAATCGAAAATATCTAATGGAGCAATCTGCAGTTACGCAAAAAAGAATAAAATTTTTTCATTGAAACCAGTCGTCTTAGATGAGACCTGGATTTTCAGTAAGGGAGCATTTAGAAAAAGCTGGCAAGATGAGTCTTTAAAAACTGTGAGAAAAAAAAACTGGAGAAGGTGTTCGTTATATTGTCCTTCGTGCATGTTCCGAAGATGGTTTTGTGGAAAATACTAGTCTTGTTTTCATGTAGGGTAGTAAATCGGGCGATTATCATGATTCAATGAATTGCATAAAATTGGAAAAATGGTTTAGTGAACAATTATTAGCAAACTTGCCTGAGCTCCATTGATACCTAATCATGGATAATGCATCGTATCATTGCGGTCTTGTCGAGAAAATACCAAATCAAAGTTGGAAGAAGCAATCATTGGTGGAATGGCTAGAGGAAAAGCAAATTCACTATCTACACATTGCTATGAAAGATCAACTGTGGGATGTAATAAAAAGGCACTTACCAAAAAAAAGATATAGGTGGGATATTTTCGGAGCATATTTTTAAAATATTTCATATGTTTGCATATTTTCATAATTCTCTTATAACCTTGGCTTGTTAACTTTATCAAAATTAACTATATTTAAGAAAATTTGAAGGTTATAAGTGCGAACGGCAGCTGTTCGTCGGAGAGCATTAATGGGAGTGAATAAAGAATACATCACATAACCCGCGCGCCATGCAATTTTAGTTTATAGACAAAACCAAGTAATTGAGAAGTATATAAATTTTACTAAATTGCAAAATATAAAAACTTAAGCAAAGAGGTGAGGTCAAACATAAAAAAGAAATATTATTTGAAAAATAGCCTTGAGTATAGAGACTAATATAATCAAGGATAATAGCGAAGATCAATCCTTTAATCAGATTTGAGTATAGCAATTTACTTACAACAAGGCGTATTCTCTGTTGGTTTTTATTAAAATATTCAAGTAAGAAATTAAAGTTAATTAAGTCTTAATTAGTAAGTTAATAAATCCTTAGATATTTTCCAAGTATAACTACAATAGTGACTTCAACACTATAGTACTATAGTTTACATTTTCATAAAGAAATTATGTATTATATAGTAGGATTGTAAATTTGTTTACGATGAGATTTTAGTTAATCTTAACTACTATTACTTAAACTGAAAATAAAATTTCCCTCAGATTTTAAAATTAATAAGTAAATCAATGAAAGTAAAAATAAAGAAATTCTGGCCTGTTCGTCCTTATAGGTCCGCCAACGTTCTGAAAAATTCTCCAAGCTCTCTCGGTCTCTAGAATACTCTTCTGTGTCGTAACAATCAAATGGAGTTCCACTACAAAGGCATTATTTTCTGTTGTTTTGGGAGTGGAGTGTGCACACGTCTTACACAACAAAACGAGTAATAGATGTATTTTACACAACAAAAGCTATTTCTAAAACTTCCTTAGAACACTAAAAAGAAAACTCTTTTTAATAAACAAAAAAACACATTTCTGATTTTGAGATGGATAAATCAAATTTGAATAGATAAGATCTTAAGGAGGCAGCTCACCTTATTAAAAGGGTTTATCCCACACAAATCACAAATTTGGGATTACTAAGGGTTTTTAACCAGTAAAAAAAGGTTTCTACCAAATGACGATTCAAAAAATTTCCTATCCAAAGAAATCAAGGAGATCACTTTGTTTCTCTCCCACAACCTAACAAATACTCTATACTAGACAAGTTCTCTTGGTGGCCTAACTAGTAGGTACCAATAAATCAAAAATATGATTTTACCAAAAGCCAGTGGCGTATCCCAAAATCAACACGTTACACTCTATTTTATTCAGAATGGATGAACTAGCCCTACAGCATGGTCATACGGTTTTACGTCTTCCACCCTATCACTGCCAGTATAATGCCATAGAGATGGAATGGTTAGAGTGCAAAAGATACTATGATTCCAAAATAACCTCGGTTCACCCTGTTACAGCCACTGCTGTATTAAATAAATGGAATGAAGCCCTGCACAGGCAAGATTTGGTTTTATTAATTAAAAAACCGTTTGTTGATTTAAATTGAACCAGTCGAGATTTAATAAGAGCTTACCCTGTATGTATTTCAAATATGATAAAACCTCTGGCTATAGTTAGATTGCGTGAAGTTTTAGCTAGAATTTTAAAATAAGTAAGGTCAAAATGAGGTATTTTATTAACGAGTGAAATTGTTTTTAAATTGCTTTATGAACAGAATACCTATTTTATGGTGTTTAAATAAAATTTTATTTTAGGTTACTCTTGAGCACTATATCAAGCACACAAATCAATTAATCAGTAATGACTGGGAAAAAGAAAAATACATTGATGCATCTCATTTTCTTCCTGTTATCATAGATCTGAATGAATCGGACTTTCTTATCCGTTTGTTCCTTTTTCCTGTTTTTACTGGGAGTTTTTTCAGAAATAAATTTATTTATTGCCTGTTTTCTCCCGTACATGTATTTTTTTTGGATTTCTCAGGAATACTTATACACACCATAATTATTATACAATTTTAAAAAATATGAATATATAGATATTCTGTCTAATTTTAAATAACCTTTGGGTTCACCCCAAAAATATAATCGTATAATACATTTTTAATATATATTATGTAATTCGCCATTTAATCACGATTCGGTAATCCGTAATTTTTTAAATTTAGTCAAAAATCATGCTCAGGGACGTTAAACATCCTCAAGCTAGAAATTTGAAACAAATCAGTTAAAAAAACGGAGATTTCAAGTTAAAACAAAACTAAATTATGTAAAAAGGTACTCAACGCATAAAGCAAAATACAATTTTTGGCATTACCAATTTATTCATACAAACACACCTTAATATGCATCATTAAAAACAATTCTTAACATCTCATTGATTATAATTTTGAGGTTAAGTGTAAAATAACATTCAACTAATATAAGACAAACATAGAACAGTCACCGATTATGACGTAACGGCAAAGGATGGCTAAACAAGGTCTACCTTGTTTTTAAACTAAGAGGAGCGATTTGAATTTAAGTTGGCATTTCTGCAGCCTATAACCAAGTCAAGTGCTATTTATCTAGTAACTTCTAGTGGTGTGTTTGAGGTTTCCTAAAATGCTCCTCCAAGTTCAAAAACAAGGTATAGTAGCCACTAAAGTACGGACTATGAATATGACACATTTAGTAACATGTTAGTGGCTACTTGTTAGTAGAGTATTTAATAGCTGCTAATGCTGTGACTATGAATGATTGTGTTTTTTAGTATTTTTATCATAGAAACCATAACCTTACGTTAAACACAGTCCCCATCCCAATTTATTCTACAATTTTTAATAACTTACATTTTTTTGTATTCACTCGAAACAACTTGCTTACCTAAAAAAGAAAACGTATATTAAAAATTTTGTAAAATGTTTTCTTAGGTTGTCTAACCTAATATTATGAAGAGGAAATATTTCAAAAACTACTCATCCGGTTTTCAAAATTTTTTCACCTACAGAATGCTACATTATCAACAAGTAGTATGCGCTGTATTTTATTTAAAAAAAATTAAATTTTTGCAAAATTCAGGTTCTTTTCTCTATTTATAATTAGGCATATTGTATAGAAAACTGGTTTATCAATTCTTCTTCATAGAATATGTCCTCTAGCGGTTAAGTTAGAAAGTTTTTTTCTCAAGTTATAAGATGGAACGTTTCTGATATACAGCCGAGAAATCGGCTATGGGTCCACTCGGTACATGTAAATTCCTCTTAAAATTATTCGAATCGGACCTTTTGTTTAGAAGTTACGACGGGTGGAAAATTCAAAAAGTTAGATGTATTTATTGTAATAATAATAATAGTATTATGTGGATTATGTTGCTTTTACAACCTTTGAAGATCTATTGAGGATCCCCTCATGTTATGTTAAAGTTCCTTGGGTTGTGGTTTTTTCTTCCCTATAATCGAGAACCTTCGCCTGGTCAGATCTTCACAGTAGCATAGTACATATGAGCTGTGGATTTCCTCATCTTCTTGGCAAAACCCGATGTTGTTCATGTGTTTGTTAAGTCTGCAGTGGCCTGTCAGGAGCCCAACCAGCATCTTGGTTGTTCGCCTATTGTGGCTTGGTAGGTATTAGGTAGTAGCGATGGTTTTATTTATTAACACTTTGGCACGAAGGCGTAGTGCTCCTTCTCGGGTTAGTGAGTCTTCCTCTTTATTGCTCTTGTGTTCTGAGTGGCCGGATACCCAGGCCAAGAACACTTTGTTTTGACTGCCCAACTCTTGTAATGTTTCCAAGCCATCCCAAAACGAGTTTTGAATATATTTGCATCAATCTGATTACTTTTATAGCCGCTTAGTTGTTGGAGTATATATAGGGCTGTATTGCTGCAGCTTCTGCCTGGAATATCGTTGCCTGAGCACAGTAAGATTCTTGTCTTTGGATTCGCTCGGTTTTTGGGCCACCTGTGTAGCAGACCATTTCTGAATTAATTGGTGCTTTTTTGCCTGTTATGACTGTTTTAATGTTTTTCCCGTGATATACTTGGAAAGGATTTCATCCGATAGCATTTCTATTCTGGAGTCGGTTTCCAACTCTTAGTATACACTTACCGTGTAGTCTGCTTATGGGCGCTTGCCTCTGGTCAATCTATTGGTGATTGATCTAGTTTCGCCTTGTATGTAGACATGAAATGGTGGTAGGCTTAGCAAAACTTATAATATGGTAGATGGAGTTGTCATCATAGTTCTCATGGGTGCCAGGCAGGCTTGTCTTTGTAGGACACTTAGTTTTTGGATCACCCCAGCTAGCTTGCCGAGTCTTTGGCCACCACACCACCAAACCATATGCTGTCAAGGGCATGATGATCCTAGTATATGATTGTAACTTTTTGTTTTTCCCGCACATTCTTCTGCACATGTTGAGGACATCATAGTTTTTCAGATTAATTCTTGTAGGTTTGATTCCATGATTATTAGTTATAGTTTAAACGATTTCAGATGCCCAACAACAAAAAATTTAAGCGGAGTTATTGAAATTATTTTTTGGTAGTCCTACTGATTAAATTTTTTTGATGGTTGATGGTTTTAATTGAAATTTGACATATTTAGCGTGCACATTTTTGTATGAGAATTTTTTTAAGCATTCTACATAAATTATTTAAACATTAGTGCATCGATGAACTCCATTCGTTGTATAACAGTAGAGTATTGTTGCGAGGTCACCAACTCAAAGCCGGCCCTGTCTCTCTACTGTAAATTTTGGTGGCTGCGCTCCTTTCTAGAACATTCTCGAAAAGACGCTTTGCTTACGCATAGAACGAGCGCGGAAAATACTAGAATTTTCGAGAGTTGAGAAAGACTATATATATGCGGGTTTTTGAGTGAGTTGAGGAATTAGTGAAACGAAGACAAAGAGTTAGTTCACAGACAGTTTACAGAAGTTCTTAGTAATCGGACAGTGAATTAAATAGTGCAGATAAATAGTGTAATATTCAAGTGGTGAAAATAAATTAGAACTAATATACAGAGTGTAAATAAATTAGTAAACATTATAAGTATAGTGTGTATATAAATTAAGTTTAATACAGTGTGTGTTTCTTTAAATATATCAATAATAATTAGCCACAGAAGTGTGTATAATTTTATCCCACAAGTAAAAACTATTTAAATAAATAAGAAAAACATTACAGTATCATCAGAAACCTCCGTATATTAGTGGTATACCGAATTCAATGATGGTCCTATATCAATCACGGACGGATTTCGTAAAGGACCTCCAAAATTGATTATTATTCTTCGAAATAGACGTCTAAAAATTTGTTAGTATTGTTTTTTGTTTTTCATAAAAACTGTTGATCATCGAATGTTTCAAAGTACATACAAGTTTATCGAAAGAAATACACACTCAAATGCGTGTCTTATAAATAACAGGTTTATAATTAAGTTTTTTTTTAAATATTAGTTTCAAGTTCTACCATTAACAAGATTCGCAATTATTGTAGATGAAATAGGAAAATAATCCATACGTGTAGCAGAAAAATTGTTATTGAAATATCAAAAAGAAAGGTATCAGCTTCAGTAAAATAATCTAATGAAATTAGATGGAATAAATAAGTTTAAAAAACTAAAATACCGGATTTTATAACAGATCGAACTGAAAGTTCAAAATTTTTTCAATTTTTTACAAAAATTCCATTAGGGTTGATCCTCGATTTTCACTTAAGCTCAGACCACACATACGCTCTCGAGCCGCTCAAACCACACTTGCTTCCACAGTTATACACTCTAAGCAATCTAAACAATTAGAACTGATTTGCAAATTCATAAGTGCAATACACAGACGTGTGTTGTTCATCAGTTATTGTATATAATAAAGACAATAGTACTATTATTTAATTATCACTTTTATTAGTTTCTTGTTAATGATTATAAAAGGTTATCTCCACGTGTCTTGTCCTGGAACTGGCAGATGACAGATGATGGCGTTGTATGCTGTTCATCAGGCAACCAACTGTCATAACCTAAGCCACTAACACTAAAGGTGTGACTACATATAACACGCTCTTTTTTATACAGTTATTACAATGGTACAATATAAAAATAGTTTTATACAAATTCTGAAAACTTAATGTATTTTCTTTCAAATAGTAATGTGTTTAACTAAACTAATAAAATGACATAAACAAAGTTTACTTATAATCTACACAGTACATCCATTTCTTTTTTAACAATAATTATAGAGGACTTAAGTTTCATAGTCTCTGAGGTAAACTGGTGGTTTTCTAAAACGTTTTCCACCTTGCTGGATTGGTGTTGACTGAAGGTTTACATTGGGATAAGAAGTGCTACATTCAGATTCATAGTCATTAACCCGACTAAAATCAGAACCTATGTTTGGATGATTTGACTCCTCATTATTAGCTATTGGAAAATCATAAAATTCACTTGAGATCGATGGAGTACAGGTTAAAGTTGTTTTCTTTAGGAATTTACGATTTCTCCTAAATATGTTACCATGGGAATCCTTCAATAGGTATGACCTATCATCTACCACTCTAGTTATTTTTCCTTTTTCCCTACGATTAGAGTTTTCAAATAAAATATTGTCACCTATTTCTATGGTAAAGCTTTAGCATTTCTATTAAAAAATATTATTTGTTTGTTTTGTTTTTCGTTTAGTTTACTTTGAACATCTTTAGGAACAATATATATTTTGTCTCAAGGTTTATTTCAGAAGTTGGTATTTTAGTTTTCAACATTCTACCCAGCATAAGTTCTGATGGTGAATATGGCATATTAGTTAACGGAGTGTTACGATATTCAAGCAGTCATTCATTTAAGTCTACATCTTTTGCTGCTTTGCGTAGCATATTTTTTATTATATTTTTCTGCATAGTTATTTGATTGGTGATGATGGGGACTACAGAACGAAATTTGAAAATTCCAGTTACTAGCAAATGTATTAAAACATCTGGTGAACCAAATTGTGAATATTTTTCAATACAAAAGTCAATGACGACCTGAGATATTTTTGTTTTAGTTTGTTTGACTTCTATCCAATTGGAGTAACTATCAACGAGTAATAAGTAATTTTTGTTATTATGTTCAAAGAAATCGGAGTATATGTATTGCCACGGCGTGGATGGTAAAGGATGACTTAGTAATGTTTCTTTTTGTTTTTTTTTTATTAAGTTGGCATGGTTCACAGTTAGTGATAAAATTTTCAATGTCTTTCTTTAATGTGGCCAGTAAATGAGGTTTATGTATTAATTTATTAATAATAGTAAATAGATTCTTTTAATTTAAAATAATGTTTGAGTTCATTGGATAAGTTTTTATTAGTATTCGGCCAACCTATTTCACAGTATTTCTTTATTTGGGATAGAACATTGTCGTTTTCAATTTCCTTCTTAAAAACACTCTTTTTCTCATTTGACATGGGCACATTATTATAAAGAGTATGAATTATATATTCCATTTCTGGTTCTTCCCTTACCTCGTCCTTTATGAATAATCTAGAAAAAAGATCAGCAATCAACATGTCTTTGCCTGGGAGGTAATTTATGTCAATGTTATACTTCAGAAGCATTCTCTGAAGCCGATTACTTATCAAGGTCTTTTGCAAAAATTTGAATTAATGGTTTGTGGTCAGTTTGGACAGTTACTTTGTTACCATAAACAAAATAGTGGAATTTTTCAAAAGCAAAACAGAATGCGAGTAACTCTTTCTCAATTTGAGCGTATCTCTTTTCTGATTTTGTTAGACTTCTTGACGCAAATGATACTGGATGTCCTTGTTGCAAGAGGACACAACCCAACCCTTCACTTGATGCGTCACACTGAATTGTTATTTTTAAGTTTGGATTAAAAAATTTCAAAATAGGAGAATGTGTTATTACATTTTTTAAGTTTTGTAATTCTTCGTCATGGACAGGAGTCCATTCAAATTTTACATCTTTACGGGTTAAATTTCTTAGGTAGTGTATTAAATGTAGATTTTGGTAAAATACTAGTATCTGATCCAGAGTCTAGTTTGAATCTATTGTTAATACCCTCTATTTCAATGTTCTCATACCAATTTACCTTATTTTCACTATGGCATGCATTTATATGCAAATATTCTTCATTTTCTTCCGCTTGTGGTTCAGTTTCTTCTAAAAATCTGACATTTTCTGTATTTCTTCTGGTTGTATTTCTTGGTTTAAACGATCTTGGTGACTGTCCACTATCCTCTTGTCTTTTTGATAAACAGGCTTTAGCAAAATGTCCCTGTTTTTGACAATATGTGCAAGTTTTTTTATATGCGGGACAATTATTGGGACTATGTTCAGAAAGACATTTTCTACATTTAAACTTCTTGTATATATTTGTTGCATTTATTTGCTCATTTGAGTTTAACATCTTAATATTCTCTTTACTTACTTCCATACTTTTACAATATTCAATGGTTTTGTTTATATTTATGCTCCTCCTACCTCAGTTGTGCGTCTTTGACACCTGCTGTCTGTCTCTTATCATCCTTTCTTCATATGAGCTTTTACACTTTTCGTTTTTGCACATAAAATCACATAATTGGGCTTGTTTTTTTAATTCTATAACATATTGTTCAATCGTTTGGTCGTCTCTTTGTATCATATTGTTGAATTTAAAAGTTTCCATTGCTGTTACTTTTTGCGGCACAAAATGTTGGTCAAATTGTTTTAACAACTTTTCAAGCGTCGATTTTTCATCAGAATCTATAGTGTTATAAACATGAATTCAGTCATCACCTATACAGGCCAATTATGTAGTAATTTTAACTTTTTCTTCAGATTTGTCTTTTTCTGTAGCTTGAAGATATATTTCAAACTTTTGTTTCCAAAGTGGCCAACTTTCAGTGGATGAGTAATTATTTGGCAGCTTCAAATCCATTTTGTGTATACTATGCTTAATTCACACCTGACACCATGTGCTGTTCATCAGTTATTGTTTATAATAAAGACAATAGTACCATTTTTTAATTATCACATTTCTGTAATGAAACTTTGGTTTCATTAATGGAAATGAATTTCGCCCTTTATTTCCATATTAGTTGGTAATTAATTTTAATTAGTTAATGAAATATCATTGGAAATAATAAAGACTATTATTATTATAATCATCAATTTTTATTTTTAGCTACACATCAGTATATCATGATATAATTTTTTGAACTGAATTCAGCAATATATAATACACTATCTTATGTATTAAATACATTTTGTTAATAAAAAAATCTTTATCGGAAAAGTCGATAAGTACGGTCCTGGATTTTAACAATTTTTTTAGAGATGCCACGAATAGTTATTTGGCCGAATTCCAAATATTCGGCAACACTTAGTACTTTCAGCGGGTGAAAAGTCACAGCTCGTCACTTACGAGTTTAACTTATTGAGAATGAGATCTTCACTACAGGCTGAACTTGGAGCACGATTCAACTTCAATGATAATAATAAATATCTGCTTGTCACTTTTCTTGACCCCCGTTTGCACTGGACAATCTCGTTGGGACCCAAGGGTGTGAACAATAAGTCGAACACAATACTTTATTTCCACATATAACTCACAGATTTCCAACGAAATACAATATGGTTATTATATGTTTTAACATAACTTATGCTATCTCACAATACACCAGCGACCTATTACGGTTGGTAGCTGAATGCTGCCGCGCGCTCCCAACTCCCATTGTCAAGCTTCTACCGTCCCCTTCCCCTTCCTGGTACTGTCTACTCGGCCATGGGCCGGACCACTGGAAATCAAGGTGTTACCATGCACAAAAATTTGAAAAGGAATGCATGGAAATTAATATTGGAAATAATGAAGAGGTGAGTATGAAACAATGTCATTTTCAGTAGTGGTCGTAGAAAATAGTATATTGTGCAAAAAGTCCAAAAAACAGCGTTTTTTAACACGAGTGTAAAAATTAGTAAAAAAAGGTTTCGGTTACACACTGCTGACTCCCCTGTAAATCAAATTCCAAAAATAAGCAAACCTGTAAAATAAAAAAAAATAACACAAATAACCGGTAGGATTTTGAATGATTTCAGGCCGAACTACCCTTGAAAGATGATCATAATTTAAAGCTCTGGGATGTATATTTGGCAGAAAATACTGAGCCTCTATTGGATATTTCTAACATGGATATTATCTTTCAAGAAACAACAGACACAATGCAACACGACTTAGTTATGAACAATGATATGAGTATTACCAATGAGAATATTCTACCGGATTTTAAGGTAACTATTAAAAATCTTTGTTTATATTATTTTTGGTTTATTCTTATGATAATCGCAACAATTTTGAAATATTAGAAGACCCACAAAAAGAGACCGAAGCTGAGAATCATGATATGCATTCCACCGATTTAATGGTAGGTATTAGTGGTAATTTGGTCCTCTTTAAATTATATTAACGCTTTTCATTTTTAGGCAGACACAAAATTGAAAGATACTTGCACTACACAAACAGAAGCAGAAGGTGGCACAGTTTTGGAAAATTTCGAAAAAACCACCGCCAACGATCCGTTGGAAGGGTATAGCAAAATAAAGGAGAAAAAAGAAAACCGAAAGAAGATAAGTAAGCTCAAGAAAGTCAGAGGTGAAGGCTATACAGGTCATAGGAATGTGAATAAATCCAATAAACAAATTAAACCAAATCCATGTGTAGATGGGTGTTTTAATACCTGTAATGGGCTACCGGTCTAATAGTGAGAATCGAGTTTTACTTACACATACATACAGATGATGCTAATAAAATCGTGATAAATAGATGAAAACATCAAATGAAACATAAATGGGTAGAAAAAACTTTTTTTATTATGTCATTTATGACTTGATGAAAGATTAAATTGATTTTTAATGAATATTTCGATGTAAAAAAAATAATGAGGAAGCTAAATTTAAATATTCAACAACAGAAGTTACGTAAGAAGTATGAAGAACAAAATAATGTTTAGACATCTTTAATAAGTTGTCTCTGATCTGGATCCCTGACCATTCTGGTATGGATGGCAAAGAAAACGTAGAGAGATTTCGGGAGATTCCCGCAGGTGGCTTTATCCGACCAGTGCCTGCCATTGACATCTCATCAGGCTTTGCAAAACAAACACTTAATACGTAGACTGCAAGAAAATTTTCAGACCTCTAGGAAAATTTACCAGATGGTTCGAAGAATCGACGACCATTATAGAAGAAATTGTCCAACAAGCTGTAGGCTACAACAGACAAGACCTACGTTGTTTGACAGATCACTGTCGTCTGAATCATCTTATAGTAAGACTTGGACTGTCGGAAGATCCGATGTGTCGTTTTTGTCTTGAAGATGATGAAACAGCAGACCTGAAGTATCAACAAATCGGCTTTGTTAATAAGTTGAATTTGTTTGGTGGAATATGAAGAGGTGTGAGCCACAACAGACTCTTGAGAGTCCCACTGGAGGGGTGAATAGACTCCCTTACCTCCAGCCGAAAAAAAGAGAAGATCTGACCATTGGAAATATCTAGTAGGGCTTAGACAATCAAATATTCTTCTGGGTGACTACAACCTGTTGAGATCAAATGAATGCATAAATCAAAGTAAAACTGCACTAAGAGTTTTATCAGGGATCCTAACGGGACATTGTCGCCTGAATGGGCACCTGAAAAAGCTCAAAATAGTGAATGAAGAAGAATGCAGCTTTTGTGGCATGGAAGAAGAAACCTCCATCCACATACTTGCCTAGGGCAAAACACTTAGGAGACTACTGGATAAAAAAGGGACACTTACCTAAACTAAAGCCTGCAGATATCCTAAGATTCCTCCGGGAAATAGGATTAAAGGAGCCACTAGTCTCTGAGATTTTCCTCAGGAACTGAGTAGAAGTAAGGGGGCACAATAGATCTTTTAGGTCTCAGTGAATGTCACCCCGATTTACATACATACATACCTCCAACCTAAATAAATCTAAAGTAATAATTTTTCTAAATAAGATTTAATGAACAGATATTAGTTTTCTTCTTTCTTTTATTGGATCTAATTTTTTAAAGATATTTTTGAATAGTTTTGATAAAACTACTGGTTGAACATAATAACAAAATATAAAATTTTATTCATTTAGTTTTATAATTAAACAATAACAATGATCCATCGATTCTCGGCTGGATTCTACAGCACGAAATTATACATTTTTTCTTATGAAGCATAATAGTATCTATTATTTTTCTATTATACACCGTATTATTATTTGATGTGGTCCTTCCCCAGCGGTTTTTGCAAATAGACATCATTATAATATCGGTAACCGACCGGTAATTAACTCACGCATTATACATTCTGTCCACTAGATTCCATATGAACACAAAATAAGAAAAGTTTCAGGAAAACCCCACAGAACATCTTACAAAAAAAAGGTAAACTCCAGCTTATAAAAAGGCAAAATTAACAGACGAAACCAGTTGTCTAAGAAACATCCATCCGTAAAGATGCAGCCAAGGTCAAGTTTAACACTGTTTTTAGTTTTGATTTTTGCGTTTTTCAAATACACTGTTGGGGGCGATTATTCGCCTTTCGATATTGTCGACGAATATGTTAAACAATTTAGATCGGGCATTGGAAGTTTGTGTCAATATTCAGATAATTACAATTATAAACAAAAAAGCTATGATAAATCCGCTTTTAATCATACCTTGGCTATGGGAGGTGAGTACATTATGTATTATCTTAAATGATCACATTCGGGTTTTTTTATTTCTGAACGGTACTGGATGGAAAAATACGGTTTTTCCAAGTTGAATATGAAAAAAAGTTAACTGTTATTTGAAAAAAAATTTAATACTCCCGCTGGGTCTAGAAAAAAAAATGGTTTCAATTTTAAATTGCGTTAAAATGTTAAAAAATAATTAAAGGGACATTTTTTGTCGCTTTCGTCAAAAATGTACTTGTATACTTCATTCCAAAATATTTCGTTTTGACTTATGCCAACAAGATTGATTCAAGACCAAAACCCACAGCACGTAGTCATTAATCCGATAACAATAGGACGTACCTGTTTCTTCGAAAAGATAATGCCTAATAGTATGATCATTTTACAACTGAAATGTTTGGCTGGTAAAAGAATATTTGAGACTAATTTTTTGATATATTTAATTATTCTATTATTTATTTGTGCTTCGGAAGATATATTTCCGAATTTTTATTTTTAAAAGTATTTTTCACGATAAATGGTTGACCTTATTTATAAATATTTTAATCTGATTGTGTAAATATAAAAAGAGCTTCGCTTGTTTTCCTTTGTCTGACCTGTACTGCCCTACAGTACATTTATCGCCGGATGCGAAGCGAATTGTGAAAAATATGTTTGAATCATTGAAGAAACATCGAGGTTATAGTATAACCGATGCAGCAAAAGAAACACGTCCCTAGATTGTATAAAAAGCGGTTAATTAAAGACGAAACAAGGAATTTTTTTTTCTATTTACTGCCATCTTTTTTGTTTTATTTACAGTCAGAGCTCATGTACTACTACTTTGTTCCATTTCGATTCTAATTCAATTTCATATCAGTTATTACTGTTTGGCAGATACCCTGTATAGTACAAAATATTTTTAAAATGTGGCCATTATTAAACTACATCTTTTTTATTTGAAACCTTTTTTGATAACATCTGCCAATTAGATGAAATAAATCAAAGCGTGTACGTTTCAACAGTAATTTGTTTAATTTCAATTAAGATAGTTCACTCGCGACACTCGGAGACAAAAGTATCGTCTTATAGTAAGTACCAAAAGTTAGCGGTTTTCAATGCTTGAATATATTATTTTTGTTGGAGACTGTACACAGCACTGGTGAGCTTATATTTATATTTACAGTCTCATACAGCCATAAAATCGGTCAAAAAATTCAGGGTTTTTTTTCAAAAATTTTGGTTTATAATGTATTAGTTTTTAAAAAATATCGTAACAGTTCTAGAGTAATTCCGAAATGAAAGATCGCTTATTATTATCTCGTTTCACAGACGATAAAAACATTTTTTTTAGTTACATAAATAACACTTTTATTAAGCTTATATTCAAATTTAATTTAATCCTTGAAAAGTCGTTTTACGAGTGAACTACCTTAATGAAGAAAAGTTAAATTTGTTTTTAAAAAATTTTGTGATTTATTTTTACAAAATAAATTTAATTCATGTTTTAGTATCTAAATTTTACCGACTACGGAACTGTTTCTGTTTACTGTACAAAGTGGAATTTATAAACTTTTATTATTAGGCCAGTGCCGCTATTCTTGAAATTCCCTGAAATTTTTACTCCCCAGGGAAATGTTGACATTTCTATTCTCACAAAATTTCACTCGATTTCAAAAAGCAGTATTCTTGAAATCAGGGAATAGAAATGAGTGAAGGAAAAAGGAAACAGTGTTGACTAAGTTCTCAAAAATGTACTACCAATCAAAACGTACATAATTTTGACAGTATAAGTAAACTGTGCTGTTTTTGCCATGAATTTTAACCAAATAAGAAGAAGATGTTTTCAACTTCAACCTAACCTTTTTTACTTCGCGGCATTTTTAGTTGTATGTTTGGTTTTGACCATGGAGGCTAGATAGTTTTGTCGTTTGTCCATTAATAAATGAGTAGTCAAAAAAGAGTAACTAGTGAATAAATAGTATATTATGCAACGATCATGTAATGATGGTTATTAATACACAAGCATTAACCGGGATACGACACGAGCCGAAGGCGAGTGTATTAATAACCATTACATGAGAGTTGCATACATTATTGTTCAATTTTTCAGTTTCATTATGAAAACCAGTGTTACAATGAGTATCATTATGAAACTGAAGAGTGGCATTTAATTAACAACTTATAGAATTATAGAATAGGCGTAGAAAAAGAAAGAGTAGAAAAAGAATAGTAGAAAGAATATAGTACTGCCCAATTTACAAAATCTAAAGCCAAAATCTCAATCATGGCATCATGCCAATGCAAAAGTTGGTTGAATTCATCCATATTGCCGAAAAACACTGACACAAGTCTACAAAAACCAAGAATAAAATATCCTTATCATTGACAAAAAACAAGCCAACGATAAGTTTTGAGGTTAAATCTAAATATTGTAACATTATTTTAGCTTTTTCTCTCAGTCATAACCAATAGAATAAAATTCCCCTAGGGAGTAATAATTTCCCTTATTTTTCGATAGAAATTTTTCAAGAATACGGCATTTTAAAATTTGAGGGAACCACGTCCACTTTCGATCATTTCCCCTCTGAATTTCTATTCCCACAAATTCAAGAATAGCGGCCCAGATGCCGAGTCAACGAAATATTGTGAAATGTTCTTTACTTTCAATTGAAAGTTTCATTACACTTAACTATAGTTAAGCAATATAAGAGCGTATTCAAATTGTAAAATAACTGGAAGTGGCAGTTCTAGTCTAGTTCAGAAGTTCAAAAACTGGTCCTAAAAATACGAGAGTTAGTTTTTTGGATTCGGAATGACAAATATATCACATTGTTGTATTAGCAGATAAAAAATTATTAAATAGAGTAGATTAGAGTAATTTATAGAAATTGATATAAATAAACAAGTAACTAAAATACTTCATTTTGATCTGTAACTTAGAATATATCATATTAAAATATTTAATGATCTGAAATATCAGGTACTTATAGTATACATTTATACGCTATCTAAAAGACAATATAGCGATGGAGAATGTAGAATATCTATCTGTTCATTTATAAAAGTATATTATATATATTTTTTCAATTTATAATGATTCTAAGAAATTAAGTCTGATAATTTTGACTATGTAAAAGTTCAATGGTATTATTCAATGTGGGGAGATGATTTGAGTCATTTAAGTTTTGCATACATCTGGATATTTATTTCGAAAGCAACTAAGATGTTTACTATGACTTATTTCAAAGTGAGAATTAAAAATTATCCATAAAAATATCTGCTATAATTGGTGATATAGGACTTTCTATAGATAATCCTTCATTTTGTAAATTAAATTTGTTGTTATAAAAGAAATAATTTTGATTAATGCAAACATCGAATACATTTAGAATATCTGTTGCATGATTTATATCTAAATTCTTTTGTATTAGGAAATCTTTAATAAGAGGGATACATTATTTTGGTGTAATTTTTGAAAACATACTACTTACATCAAAATAAACTAATTTTGCATTTGTAGGAATGTTAAAATCATCTTATTTTTTTTTTGTTAAATCAAATGAATTTTGAACTCAATGTTTTGAGGAAAACCATAGTTTTATATTAGTGAGTTAAGTTTTCTGGCTCTTTTATGATTTGCTACATCGATGTATGATATAACTGGTCTAATACTCGTAGAATTATTTTGTTTGTGTAATTTTATCGTTTTGGTGATTGTGGGTTCTTCTCAAATTATATTTGTGAAACCGATCGAGTACTATATGTTAAATTTCTGTTGTGGAATTTGTTATTTATTGATTTTATTTAATATTTATGGAAAGATTCCACTTAGTAAGAGTTGAAACAATCAATTAGATACAAAATTGCAAAGTTTTTCGCGAATAACTCGGAAATAATCGCCTGACTTGTTGAAAAATTGAGTCAGATCGATTTTTCCAACGGAACCTAATTTCTTCAAGTGTTCAGAACATACAATAATTTATTGAAATTTTTTTTTGATATTTAATGAATAAAAAAAAATCATTGTGTTTTTATGAAACCACGATGCAAGTGAATCTGATCTTACTTCGGCTTGTGGAAATTACTGGAGGCCTAAATAAAATTAAATATATGGAATGGACCGGATATAAATTGAAATTCCTCATCAAATATTCATGTGAAATGAGTTCAAATAAATTCAAGCACTCAAAATTAAAATTAAAGCATAAAAAAACAATATGCACCAGCAGAAAGTTGTAATAATTCTAATAAATTCACTATAAAAATAAATGAAATAAATTTTTTATTGCATTTATTCTTGACTTTTTAGTTCGATTAACTATAAGGTGTTTTTACGGATTAATAGGAACTATATTGAAAGTTATTCAAATGACGCAATATAACAAATAAAAAAATTATCACCGCGTTCAGGATTCGAACCCTTATATCTACCTACAATTCATAATTTTCGGCATCTAAACCTCTAAACCGCTCGGTTACGAAGACATAGTATTTTTAAGTTGTATGATGTATGTCAAAAAGCGACATGCGATAGATGGACGAAAAATTTTGAGACGATGTAAAAAAGTTAAAAAATTTATGTGAGATCGCAAAATCCGAAATTGCCATGCGAAGGCCTATTTTCAGAATTAATTTAAAAATATTAGCAATACAGATAAGAGTTCAGGATGTTGGGACTTTTTTATTGGAAATTTCCTCCTCTTGAAAAATCCCGTTTCAGATTTCGATTCCATGAAATATCCCAAATTCACCACATTCGCTGTTAATCGTTTTTAATCTTTATACATTTCACCTGTTAAGAGTCATCTAATGTTTGGTTTATCGCAGTGATTTTTTTGTTGTATTACAATGTGGCGTCTATTCCTTGTGCTGATAATTAGAAATCTTATAGTGACACCTTCAAAAGAACACATTTACAACCTGATGCTAAAGAAGTAATAAAAAATGTGAACGAATTTTACTAGCTCATCGAGTTCGATTGCACTATAGTCTAGTCAACAAGTGCCTTTTAGGTCAAAACTTTTGCAAAAGTTATAAACAATTAAGTGAAACAAAGGGGGTTTGGTTAATTGCAAATATCTCAAAAACTATTATTTGAGATTTTTCAAATTTGAAAAAAGATTTAAAAAGAGGAGGAAATTTCTTAAAAAAAATACCAACTCCCGGAACTGTAGGACCAATATTTATAATTTTCCCAGAGGGTACTCCGGCTTACGCAAGTCACGCCCACTTCGCACCTTTAATGAATAAATATTATTTAAACTTATTAAATATGAAAATTAAGAACTGAAAAAATTCAGGCGCCTACAGGATAGATTAATGAACAATAATCCGCGGTCCAAAAATTTTTATCGCGATTTTTCAATTAGTTATCCATTACTTAATTAACAAGTTTTTATAGCACGAACATTGACATTGCAAGTGCGATAATTGTTAAACTATTCATTTGAGAATTTATTCCTTTGGTGGAGCTATTTTTCGAAAGCCCTCGTTGGAAAATTAAAAAAATTGTTAATTTTCGCTTTGTTATTAACAATTTACTTAGGTTAAAAATTATAAAGCTTCATTAAACATTGAAAAAAACATTTTTTTAATAATATTACTATTGATCCGTTTTCCCATAATCAGAAGCTACTTAAAATGATTTTTAATAATTTTTATCTCCTATTGTTTAAAAAATTGAAAAATCGCGATAAAAATTTTTGGACCGCGGATTATTGTTCATTGATCTATCCTGTAGGCGCCTGAATTTTTTCAGTTTTTAATTTCCATACATATCTGATAAGTTTAAATAAAATTTATTCATTAAAGGTCCGAAGTGGGCGTGGTTTGCGCAAGCCGTAGTACCCGTTTTCGGGCATATTTTCAACCCTCTGGGAAAATTATAAATATTGGTTCCGGGACTTTTTTTTAGGGAATTTCCTCCTCTTTTTGAGTCTTTTTTCAAATTTAAAAAATCTCAAATAGTTTTTGAGATATTTGCAAAAAACCAAACCCCCTTTTTTTCACTTAATTGTTTATAATTTTTGCAATTTTTGCGAGCGGCGCTTAAATTTTCTCAAAAAACATCTACATGTCATTCTGAATCGAATGACACCTCATTTATAATTTTCGGATAACCCTAAAAAGTGTTGACCTAAACGGCACTTGTTGACTAGACTACTAACCATAAAAATACAAAAAACGCCCCTAGAAAACTTCTAAAACTTACTTATCCATCAACTAACCCTCGTATCTAAAGCCACTTTTTTTATTGTAGTGCATACTACCGGAATTCAAATTTTACAACTAATCCGATTTAAATCAAGTAGACGAAATTGCCTCTTAAATGAATTAATTATAAAACAAACAAAATGAATTCATTGAAAAACAAACAAAATAAATTATTTTTACGAAGAGAATTTTTAAAATTTTATTTTTAAATAATTAATTTCCGATATATCCATACGTAGTATACCTATACATCGAGTTGGACATTTGTGCGAGGTTAACAACCGATTTATTACATATAGTCCCAAAAAGGCTTATAGATATTAATACGGTCAGTTCAGATAATAACGAACTGTGATTTTGTTGTAATTTATTGGCATTTTGAACCTCGGAAATTGAAAAAAAAAATAATTATAGTCTTGGTTCATTCTAATATTAAGCTTAGCTAAAGCAGTTATTTAAAACATAAAATTTCGCTAGCGTCTAGTAGGTTCAATAATCTTTAAATAAGATGCTTTTTTTATTAGAAAAATATACCACATTAACAGTGAATAATTATACAGAGCGCGGCTAAATTATTATTTGGCAAAAAATTAAATTTTTACAAAATGAAATAGGTCGATTTTTTATTTTAAATGCCGATTTTTTAAATAATATGGGAACATGGTGACGTCACCAATTTTGACGTGGTGACGTAATTGTTAATTTTTTTTTCAAATTGAAATGTAGGTCTTGTAATACCTCATTTGAAAGGTCTTTTAATAATGTATTCAGTAATGGCATAGTTGGTCAATTATTACTTCTACGGAGTGAACAAAAATTTATTTTATTTTTCAGTTTGATAATTTGCTACTACTGTTAAAAATTATTAACAATAAACTGTTGTAGTTCAATATTTTAGGTGACACACCCGGTATTCAATGATCTTTATATTCAAAATACTGGACGTCCTAAGGTATCAGAAAAAGTGAAACTTGATGTTGTATTAAGTGTTGAAGATAATCCTCATAATACTTCACGCCAAATTGCAGCGGACACAGGCATATCTCAACGGTCTGTATTAGGTATTCTGAAAAACGAAAAGTACCATCCGTACAAAATTTAGCTACTTCAAGAACTCAACGATGAGGATCCTGATCACCGTATGCAGTTTTGTGACATTTTGCAGGATTTATGTAACTGCAATCCACGTTTTATTGAACAAATAATGTTTTCTGATCTTACGGAGGAACGTTATCTGCAATTTCTGTGAACAGAAGTTATACCAGTCCTTGCCAATATATTTTCAAACGCCAACAATCTTAACTTACCAGATGATAGTATCTGGTTTCAAGATGAAACACCCCCGCATTATGCACGTGATGTTCGCGAGTTTTTGAACCAGTGTTTTCCTGGGAGGTGGATTGGTAGACGAGGACCAATAGAGTGGCCTCCAAGATCTTACACCTCTGGACTTTTATACAATTTTCGAAGACAGTTGTCCCAACAAGAATGCAATGCCGAGCTGCTTTCTGTTTTTGACAATGAAGCACCACATCAGTCGACAATTTCTCGTTGGTATGGAGAATTTAAACGTGGATGGATTAATCTTATCGAAAATCCAAAACAGGTCCACCAACAACGGCAGTCACCCAGGAAATATTTTCAACATAATGTATCCGCCATTACTTTTAATCAAAACATTTCGCGCCATACCCTGTATAGTCTTCTGCAGTGTTAACATTTAAATAGAGTTTAAGATCGTCTGCAAAACAAAGAAACTTACTATACTTGAAACAATCGGGAATATCATTTAAAAATAAGCTAAATAGCTGAGGCCCTAAATGAGAGCCTTGAGGTACTCCTGAGGGGACAATTATTTTACGAGATCTATAACCGTCTATCTTAACAATTAATGATCGTCTTGAAACGTAACTGGTAACCCATCTTAAAAACGAGCCCCAAGTTCCAAATGACTCCAGTTTGCTCAAAAGAACCAAATGATTTACTTTATCAAACGCCTTAGAAAAATCTGTGTAAATTGCATGTACTTCCCCAGATTTATCCAAGACCCCTGACAAAAAATGTACATACGAGAAAAGATTCAACTCAGTGGACTTACCCTTCTAAAAACCAAATTGTTCATCAATTATATATATATATATATATATATATATATATATATATGTAAGGTTATACATTCCATCCGGAACAGTTACCGCTAATATTTGGCTCTTCAGTGGAGAATCAATCCACATTGATTTACTGCTTGCATTCAAAGTTTGTCATGTTTCTTTGTCATTTCAACGATTTTCCTCCATTCCTTCCTGTCCTGGGTCTTTTGCCTCCAGTTTTTAATTTCCATTTTTTCTAGGTCTATCTCTATTTAGTCCATCCAGCTTTTGGTCTGTTTGTAACGGGTGTCCACTCTGTTATTCTCTTTACATTCTCTTTTATCCTTTTGATATGTCCAAGCCATCTCATTCTGGATGCCTTTATTATTCTTTCTATGTTCTCAGTTTCCAGTATTTTTTCTATTTCCAAGTTCGTCAATCCTTCATACTGTTCCTCATTTAATTTCTTTGGTCCATAAATTTTCCTTTCGAATATTTTTAACTTTTCTTCCTCTCCAATTGTCATTGCTGTAGTTTCGGCTGCATAAGTGACTGCTGTTCTTATTGCTGTCTTGTATATTCTCATTTTTGTGGTTCTCTTGATTGTTTTGTTCTGCATTAGGGGTTTGTATTTATAGTATCCTGCCTGAATACGTTATGCAATTTCATCTTTCTTGTCATTCCGATTGTTAATGTTTTTGCTGAGATATTTAAAGTTTTTAACTAGGTACTTCAAATTCATATTCCCCAATTTTTATTGATTGATTGTCTTTGTTGTCTCTGTTTCTTTGTACTTCCATGTATTTTGTTTTTTCCTCATTGATTTCCAGTCCCCTTCTTCTGGATTCTGTTACAATCGTTTGCAGCGAGACTTCTCTGGACTCTCGCAATAATGTCTACATCGTCTGCATATGCTACTATTTGTACCGATTTATTGATGACTGTTCCAGGTAAATTACATTTACTGATTATTCCGTCCAATACTACATTGCTGCTGAAAGCTCATATCCTTGCCTCACTCCTGAGCTAATTTGGAACTCTTTAGATATACCTCCATTCGTTAGAACCCCTGCTTTGGAATTTATTATCGTCATTTCCACTAACCTTATAATTTTCTTGGGTACCTGCATTTTGAGTAAGTCTGCTTTAATCTCTTCTCGAACTAATAAGCTATCAAATTCTTGCTTAAAGTCAATAAATAATATATGCATCTTGATGTCCCGTTCATATCATTTTTCCACCGTTTGACTTAAAATCTGGATTGCATCGATAGGTGATCTTCCCTGTCGAAATCCAAATTGGTACTCCCCTATACTAGTTTCAACGTGTTCTTTTAGTCTCTTCAGTATTATACTTGTAAGGATCTTATATGCAGTGTTTAATAATGTAATTCCTCTATAGTTCGGGCTTATCATCAATTATAGTTCCTTTAAATACTGAAGTCAAGAATTTTGTGATAATACACTTGGAATACAACTGAGGTTACATACCGGCCTATAATTACATACATCCGCTCTATTTCTATATTAAAAAATTGGTTTTAGGTAACTGCTTTTCCAAAAATTTGGAAAAGTACCTGATTTCAGAGACTCATTAAAAATTATATTCAGTAGTCTAGCAATAACAAAAATTGATAAACCATAAAACATTTCAGAAGGTAAATTACTCCGTAAATTCGGTATTATCTTTACGTTTTGAGTTTACGAAATTCCAAAACTGCATCATCAACAACTAGAGAAAGCTGTGAGTTTTCCATATAATCTCATAAGTTTTTGCACTTGAGCATTTGAGTAATGTTAATGTAATCCTTCCTGTTACCAGAATTTTTGAATTTTCCAAATTTTTGCTTTTCCAAAATTATTAAGTTTTTTAGTTCCTGTGAAAACCAGAGTGTGAAATTTTTTTTAGATATTTTCTTTTGAGGTACTAGTGCATGAATAATTGAGAATAATACATCATAAAAAATATTTACCATGATCAATTGAGTGATTAGGTATTTAATTAATTATCCCAATTAATTTCCCCAAGGTAATTATTAACTATATTTAGATCTGCTGACTTATAGATTATTATTTTCATGATATGTAAATGAATAGAAGCTTTTTATTATTAAAAAAATAATTAATTATTTCATTGTAAAAAATGCATATGTAAAATAAATTACTTTTATTATTAGTAAAACGCAAGTATTCACAATGTGGGGTGTCGCTATTTTCGCATTGTTAGCATTTCCTTCACTGGATTTAATGTATTGATGTGGTTTCAGCGTTGTCTCCAGTCCAAGATTATCCTCTCAAAGGCGCACTTCTACCTTGTACTGATGAGGCGCAAATACGCCGAAACCGGTCTACAAGTGATTTTGTCCCTTCTAATTACAAACCAGAATGGTTGGTTATATCTTGCAGATATAAGTGTAATTCAATGTCTGTCGGGGCATATAGCCCCAGAAGTAGTTGTTGCTTCTTAGTGAACGGTCTCTGTTCTTTGAAAAATATTTTTCAAAAACTTTGTAAGGTGTTATAATAGTTTTAAACTATTATCGTCGACATCTACCAATCAGATTTTACTAAAAAATTCTCATGTTTCAAGTTATTTCAGAAATGACTGTATTTATGAAAAAAATGTGAATGACAAACTTGTAGGAAATTCAATTTCCTACAAAAAAGGTTTTATGAGTTGAATCGCTAAGATTGATATTTGTTGAGATATAAAGCGTTGACAATTTCACTTTATGAAATTTTTATAATATTCGAATCTAACTTTTTATAAATGATGATTTCCAATTTAGTCTAGTCTATAAGCTTAAAATGATGTTAATTCTACATACTTTTATTAAAATTATGTGGTTTAGCTCATTCGATCCGGAATAATGTCTAGATCATTGTGCCAAATAATTAAATTAGCCCATAAAAAATTCCAAAAGTTATAAACAATTAAATACCTTCAAAAAATAGTGTTGGGTTTGTAGCTTATTGTTCGTAAATTATAAATATTTCCGAAATTTGCAAAAAAGATCCTTAAAGAGGAGGATATTTCCAATAAAAAAGTCCGAACTCCCAGAACTCTATCTCCATTATTTATAATTTTAATTTAACGCTGAAAATAGCCCTCCGCGCGCCATTATTAGGTTGCGCGCACGGCCTCGAAAGCGAGTACGTCACTTAAAAATTTTTTTTTCAAGTACTTAAAGTTAATTGAAAAATCTAAAAAAATTATATTATAATCTAAACACTTCAAAGAATTGATTCCCGTTGGAATTTTTCATAAAAACAAATTTTTCAATATGCTAGACGATTGTTAATTATCAAAATTTTTTCGAACTTCCTTCATCGTTCTAAACTAAAAAAAATGTTTAAATAATTGCCGTAAAATTATTTCGCTTCGAGGAGCTCTTCTTATATATACATACATACAAAACAAGATTGCGTCATCAAAGTTTTAAAAATGTTAATACTTTGGTTATAATAATTTTTTCAAGTTAACAATAAATTACTGATTTGCCATTTTTTGCTAACTTACATTACTTATTATAAACAAAGTATTAACATTTTTAAAACTCTGATGACGCAATCTTGTTTTGTATGTATATAAGAAGAGCTCCACGAAGCGAAATAATTTTACAGCAATTATTTAAACATTCTCTTTAGTTTAGAACGATGAAGGAAGTTTGAAAAAATGTTGTTGATTAACAATCGTATAGCATATTGAAAAATTTGTTTTTATGAAAAATTCCAACGGGAATCAATTCTTTAAAGTGGTTAGATTATACTATAATTTTTTAGATTCTTCAATTAAGTACTTAGAAAATTTTTTTTAAGTGACTCGCTTTCGAGGCCGTGCGCGCAACCTAATAATGGCGCGCGGAGGACTATTTTCAGCGTTAAAAATGATAAATAATGGAGAGAGAGTTCTGGGAGTTCGGACTTTTTTATTGGAAATATCCTCCTCTTTAAGGATCTTTTTTTCAAATTTCGAAAATATTCATAATTTACGAACAATAAGCTACAAACCAAACACTATTTTTTGAAGGTGTTTAATTGTTTATAACTTTTGGAATTTTTTATGGGCTAATTTAATTATTTGGCACAATGATCTAGACATTATTTCGGATCGAATTAGCTAAACCACATAATTTTAATAAAAGTATGTAGAATTAACACCATTTTAAGCTTATAGACTAAACTAATTGTTTATATCTCAACAAATATCAATCTTATCAATTCAACTTGATGTTATAAACAACGTCATTATTATTATTTATTATTTGCACATGGACATGGGTCATTAAATTCCACAATTTGATCATGTTTAATAGTTAATTGTACTTATTATTTTTCTAACAATTCTCCATTCTCCTCTATTGTTTCAGCTGCATTATGCTATTGAAATAAGTGCCATAAATATTATTAAAAATATCACGGTGAATTTAAATTTGTTTTTATTTTCTAGCTGCCGAAGAATATGACTTCATAATAGTAGGAGGAGGTACAGCTGGTCTAACGCTTGCTCATAGATTATCCGAGGAACCGAGATGGAAGATATTAGTTTTAGAAGCTGGAGGTTTAGAGACACCCATCACAGAAGTGCCAGCTATGCAACCTCAATTACAGACAACAGGATACACTTGGGGATACAAGACTTGTGCACAGAAGCACGCCTGTTTAGGTAAATTTCCATTTAAACTATACATGTTGTGTAACTTGAGTTTATATCAACTTCCTTTATTCCTCGCATTTCCAGTCAAATTATATCATCATGGCACTATAAAAAAGTCTCGATTTCTATGAGTGGTCTATTCAGAATCGTGCAATAAGGTCGAAACACACTTATCAGCACCTTATAGGAACAGCGACTGATCATCACCAGCAGATTTTATTTCTTATGTGTATTTAAATGTAAGCGCGCATACCTAACAACATCAGCACAGCACCGACAAGGCACGTCAACGCCTCAATCACAGCACATTTCTCAGAGAGAATATATTGCGGACGGCGTGCTTGTGGTATGCTGATCCTTTGCCGACGTCGTACGCTCACAAAGCTACAACAGAAATGGAGGGAGTACTGATGGGACACATACAGGGTGTACCAATTTTACGACAAAGTTCGGTATATGGGTTATTTTAGGAGATATCAAAAAATGTTATTGAGAAAAATAGTAGATGTCTTCAAGGTCCATATTTTGAAATTATCTCGAATTATACAGAGTGGTGCATAATTCCGTTACAAATCAAACATAATTTTTTAAATAAGAACCCCCGATGCTGCAGTATCTCCGTATTCGATTAAATTTTAATTATTTTCTCTTTTGTATACAGGGTGGACGAAAACTAGAACCTTTCATTTTCTTTCTTCCTTCAAATGGAACACCCTGTATTTTATAGTACAAATAAAATCTTCGGTTATGTACCTTTTGTTTTTGTAAAGCATTTCCTATACCCAAAATTTATAAAAACAGAGTTATTTTGTAATATTTACTGTAAACCATTACATTTTCTCAGTAAGCGTTGACAAAATTTTATATAAACGTCAGTCGTGCACCGTTTGTATATTTTATTTCTTAAAAATAGCAGTAATTGTCGCTTGCATTTTATAGTTTTTTAAATAAAGTAAGGAGGATTTAAGATTTATAGTGTAAATTCTGAGAGCATCTGGCCCAATAAAAAAGTTTTCGGCATATTAAAATTGAAATATTATAGATTTATATGTTTTACTATAGGTTCTGTGGATAACAAATGCTTGGTAATCAAAGGTAAAGCTCTTGGAGGAGATACGGCGATAAATGATATGTTATACACAAGAGGACATCCAAGAGATTATGACATCTGGGCTGATACCGGAATGAAAGGCTGGTGCTGGGAAAACGTTCTGCCATATTTTAGAAAAATTGAAGATGCATGCATAGAAGATATGGATAAAAAATTCCGTCATTATGGTAAATTTTGAGATTTTATTTTCATTTTCAAAATTTTTCAAAGCATAAAAAGACTATTTTTTTCGATTTACCCACTCAACCAAAACTTGGATATGTTTTTTTAATAATGTTAAAAACACATGTATAACTAGTATGGAAAACTTTAGTTCCAGATCATTTCTAATTATAGACATATTTTATACCATTTTCTATAAAGGGTTCAAGATTTTTTATATTTTTTTCACTATTCAAGAACTAGCTTCCAATTTAAATTTCAAAAAAGAAGTGACTGAAGAAGGTAAAAAATTTACCGAAAGCTTTCACTAAAATTACTAAAACTTTAAAGAGTATACATTTATAACTACTGGCTGCAAACCCCGACATTTAAAAATATTTAGTATTTAACTATTCAGCCGATACTATCTTTTACTATAATAATAACAAAAAATTATATGTTCAACTCGGCAGCAAAGTAGATTGACTGCCTTAGCAGAATTTCTAGCCTCGCTGCGCTCGGCTATGAACTATTCAGTCGATCTACTACTTTGCTGCCTAGTAAAACAAATACCGAGCAAATAACTATTTTTTAATCCAAAAGTAATAGTCTTCAAAAAAAATAGCTACATCAAATTTTCGCACTCAATATTTTTTGCTGCGTGTTTAGAATAATAGGCAAGATGACTGATTTTGAAAAACTGCTCCACGTTGTTGGCACGTATTTATTTTATCCAAAATAAATGTCATTGCTCCAAAAAATAAGGGTTTTGAAGGAGAAATTCACCTTTTTCACATACAATTTAAATTCCGCGTCAAATCGATAGAATAGTAATGACGTTTGTCTATGACATCACGCTTTCATAAACGCTTCAACCACTTGACGGCTTGCAAGTTGAAAGTTTATATTTATCAATCGATAGATAAAACACATTATTTCAGCTTTTTTCAATTATTTTCATCATGCCTATTGCAAAAACTATATTTTAATGTTATTTCTTGAATATTTTTAAAAACAATACATTGAAATTTTATTTATTTTTGTGCCCTAAGATTCTGTAGTGACCCACATTTCGCAAGTATGTGATTGAAAGTTTCTTCTTCCATTCAACAAAATCTACATTCTTCCTTCTCCACTAATTTGAGCCCATTCAAGCGACAGTGTCCTGTTAGGATACCGGTCAAAACTCTTACTCTCTGGTTTATACATTATTTTGATCTCACTTGGTTGTAGTTTGCCAGGAGTATTTTTGATAATCTTGTACCGGATATTTCCGATTCTCGTTTTTTCTATACTTATATTGTATTAGTATCGATATCGCAAAGTCTCTAAAAGGGTTAGAAGCAAATTACAACTGATTACTGTTAATTTCAGGTGGTCCCATTCACTTAGAAAACCTCTATCCAAGTGATCCAATTTTAGCCGAGCACTTCCTCAAAGCTGGTTTAGAATGTGGTTTGGAACGCATCGACTATAACGGCAGAGAACACCTAGGTTTGGGACTTCCACAAGTTATAACGAAACAGGGAAAACGTTATAGTGTAGCTAAAGCCTATTTAAAACCTATTTTACAAAGAAAGAATTTAGTACTTTTGCCACACAGTGAAGTCGTCGAAGTACTCATCAGTCATATCACAAAAGAAGCTAATGGAGTTACTTACATTCACGATGGAAAAATGTTCTTGGCCAAAGCTACCAAAGAAGTTATTTTAGCAGCTGGTGCCATTAATAGTGCACAAATTTTATTGTTATCAGGTAAGTTTACCAAATTAACTGAAAGTACCGTTTAAATAATATACCGACATGTTACTCATGTCTGTTTATGTCACGCATTTAAAATCTAAACATCTCGGAAATATAGCAACGCTTCTTAGAATTGAACCAAAAACTTCTTATTGAGAATCTCATAAATATATTTACAATGTGGCAACGATTTGATTAAAAATCTCAGATATAGTAACAATTCGGCATCGCTTCATATAATTCGTAAAAAACGTCTTATTAGAAATCTCAAAATCTCAGAAATATAGCTACCAATTGGCAACGTTTCAAAGAATTCGAAAAAAAAATACTAGTTAAAAATCCAAAAATCTCTGATATGAAACTATAATTTGGCAACTTTTCATAGAATTAAAAATCCCAAAATCTCAGAAATATAGCTACAATTTGGCAACGCTTCATAGAATTCGACAAAAAAAATTGAATGAAAAAATGTCTGAAATTTAGCTACAATTCGGCAAGGCTTAATAGAATTCGACATAAAAAATTAAATAAAAAATCCAAAAATCTCTGAAATTTAGCTACAATTCGGTAATACTCCATGAAATTAATGAAAATTTTTTTATTAAAAATTCAAAAATCTCAGAAATAGGTTAACAATTCGGCAACGCTTCACAGAATTCGAAAAAACGTTTGATTAAATATCTCAGATATAGCAACAATTTCGGCTTCATAAAATTCGTAAAAATTCATAGAATTAGAAAACTACTTCTTATTAAAAATCTCAGAAATATAGGTACAATTTGGCAACGCTTCATAGAATTAGGAAAACACTTCTAATTAAAAATCTTAAGATTTCAGAAATATCGCTACCATTCGGCAACGCTTCATAGAGTACTTATAAACGTTATTCTTTTCAGGTATTGGTCCAAAAGAAGATTTGAAACATTTACATATCGAGCCTGTAGCAGATTTAGCAGTAGGAAAACATCTCAAAGATCAAGTATCTTTCATTGGTCTCAACTTTGTCTACGATCCCTTACACGAAAAACACGCAATCAAAGATTCCATCGATTCTATACACACTGTAGAATCTTCAGATTCCATAGAAAAACATTACAGTAAAGAAGAGAATGATCATAATTCTAAAGAAGACCACGACCATCATTCCAAAAAAGACGGTGACCACCATTCAAAGGAAGACCATGACCAACATACTGAGCACGACTATCATCACGTTAAAGACCCCGCTATTGAAATAGCTCACATTTCAAACGGCCAACCATCACTGGACATTCGTTTCCATGATCATAAATTCATTCCCCGAATAGGAAAAGATTACGAAAGTGAATTTTATCATAAATATGAAGATGTTAAAGAAGAAACCCCTAAAAAAACTTCTGCATCCGAAATGTTTTGGATTAACGACAGTACTGACGAAGAAATTATAAAATATTTACGTTATGGTACTGGTTCTCTAAGTACCACAGGATTACAGCTAGTGGGTTATATTAAGACTGAGTTTTCAAGAGATAGTACCGCTTATCCTGATATCCAAATATTAATTAAAAAAACTCATTCAAAAGGAGGTGAGTATTAGCACAATCAGCTAACATAAAAGTGAAATTGTAATATTATTGTTCAACTAATTCCTTAATCTAAGACAATGTAGAGAAAACTGGCATCTTTGGAGCATCTTACCCTTATTAGGTGGTACCTTGTCAATTTTTATTATCTAACCATTATAGTTCCAGTAATCTAGGATACAAATGGTTTTGATTCCCAGGAATTTCAAGTAATACCACTGAAAAGCATGGGAAAGACAATGTCACATACAAGAGACTTCGAAATGGTTTTTGCCAATTGCTAAGTACAAAATTTACATTCTTCTACAAGCCGCATATTGGCTTACTGTACTTCATTCCCATCTTTTAATCCACCCTCATTGTTTCTGGTACTGTCCATTGCATTGCACCCAGGCAGGGTGAGGACTAATTATTATGATAACATCTATAATGGTGCTGAGCTTCTCTTTGAGAGTTTGTCAGTTTCCAAAGTACTCGCAATAGTCTGACTGTAGTACAATCCACCTTTCTGGAAATCCAGGAAGCAGGGACTGCACGACTGTCGGTCAGTATGTCTAACCTAGTTGTATCAGTTCTGTGCTTGTTCATATTGATATATTATGTGACTCTGGCACACTTGTATATCAGGTTTCACCTCGAAGTAGCATCAATTCTTATATCTTGCCAATCCCTCTTTGTGGTTCCATCTCTACCTGATGTGAAGGATCACGAGTGAGCCTAATGGTCTGTGAAGGTGCGACGAGAAAGGATTCATTAATGCTTCTTAAGTTGTTATTGCTTCTTATACACACTAACACTTCAACAGTTTTCTGTCTTTGTTCAGCACACCAAGTACACTTATCTGCCACTATTTTATTGAACTATCGTGACCACCTACACTTCCTCTTTGAATGTCCCTTCTGATGGTCTTCTGATGATGTTCCCTTGAGTAACTCTACGAAGCTGGAACTGAATTACTGTCTTAAATTGTTCAAGACATTTAACGGCAAGCACCTCTTCATTTTTCAGTAATTGATCAATTAATCAATAATGTACAACATCAAATTATTTGTTAGACACGTGTTAAAACATTTTATATTTTCTAGGATGCTATCACTTCAAAGGAGCTAATCTACGAAAGGATCTTCACGATATGTTTTGCAAAGCTTATGAAGGTTTCAATGTAGAAATAGTTCTGCTTCATCCCAAATCGCAAGGTTATTTGAAACTTGACGATGTAGATCAAAAGCCTTACATAAACCCCAATGCACTGGCCGATGAAGACGAGTATGATGTACAAACATTAATGGCTGGAATAAGGAAGGTTCTTAAGATGGTTAACGGTCCTGCTATGCAAAAATTGGGAGTTAAATTAGTGAAAGAGAAAATTCCGGAATGTGATCAAGCTATTTTCAACGATGAATACTGGAAGTGTGCTATTAAGTAAGAAATGAATTATTTTATTATTTTTTGTCACTATTCATAACTCATTAGAAGACCCGACAAATGTTGTCGTGTCCTAACATTGTCTTCTGCCCGCTGAGTGGAGTGTCAGAGTAGCTTTTGTTTATTTCAAACTTCTATAAATGCCATCCTTACAATTAGCTAATCTCCAAGTTTATATATTTTACTAAAGATTCGTTAATATTTTTTTCACTTTTAGATACATGACGGTAACAAGAGGCCAAATCACCGGAACAGCCAAAATGGGTCTAGCAACCGAAAAAGACGCCGTAGTCGATGAAGAACTGAAAGTACATGGTGTACATAAATTAAGAGTTGCCGATGCTAGTGTTATTCCAGTTTGTCTTACTGGAAACGTAATGGCTCCTGAAATAATGATTGCAGAAAAAGCCGCTGAAATTATTAAAAAATGTTGGATGGTCTAAACGGATTTTAAGATATACAGGCTTACAATCGTCGGACCAATTAACTACTACCTAAGTCTCAATTTTTGTAATTGTGAGTACGTATTTCTAAGAAAGTTGAAAAAATTCTGTCAACTCTTTAGTAGAAGCATATTTTTACCTAATTCTATCAAAAACAAGTTGCCTGATAGGCATTGTAAGCTTACAGGAACTCCTGCAAGAGTCAATATCAACACACCATGAAAATAAACTTAGTGCAGAAGGCTAGGAGAAAAAGTGTGTAACTTTTACAAAAATAATACTTAGGAAGGATCTTGACTGTAAAAACAGAAGACTGAAATGGTGTGTACAAAAAAAGTGTATTGTTGAAGAATTTTGTTTTCGCCTGCAGGTTTGGATAATATTACGTACTTACAAGTGATTTATTTTAAATTACATGAAAATAAAACAACTTTCGTTAAGATTTAATGCCATATTGTAAAAATTACTGAACATTTATAATATGTAGGTATTTCATAAATAAACAGTTTTGCTCATTTCATTTTATTTATTTACCTACTAAAAGGAAGTTAATAAACTCTGAACAAAAAAGAACCATGATGAAATTCTTGAGCTTTTAACGTTTCTATCGGAGGTGTGTACTGTACAAGTGATGATTTGATTCAGTCACACAATGAAAAAAGTAGAACGTGTCGCGGGACACACGGTAATAACTTTAGTTCCTTTTAATGTTGTATGATCTTTCTAATATTTTTATACATACTATATTAATTTAATTGACTGATTGAATCAATAAATAAATACACACATATTAATATAAGAATTTATTTTATTCGCAATGAAACTTCATTTAACAAAAAAATGTGTAAACCGTCACGGGACGCCTGGCAGATGTGAAACATCGAAATTGTTTTGTATAAGTTATATGCATAAAAGAACAGATTAATAGTGAGATATGGAAGAGAGAGAAAGAAAGTGTATTACGTGTGATTACAATCATTATTTTAAATTGTCAGAATCTAAGACGGATTCGGTAAGGTTCGCGACCCTCGGAATATTGACGTCAAAAAATAATAAAAATAATATTAGAAAAATTAATTTTTCTAATTTTGTAAAGCGTTTAATAGTATTGAACTATTATTTTTTGACGTCTATAGATCACGCTTTACTAATATGACAACTATTTACAGGTAACTGTAATTAAGTAAATACCTCGGAATATTGTAAGACTTTTTTTTCTTATTAGACCATTTTTGATCATTTTTCAAAAATTTTGGCATCTTTCAACAATTAGGTAATGACCGTTTTTGACAGTTTTTTATAATTATTCACCATTTTTTCAAAATTTTAACAATTATTGACTATTTTTGACCATTTTTAAAATATTTAACAATTTTTGACAGGTTCTGACAATTTTTGACCATTTTTCAAAAATTTCACAGTTATTGACCATCTTCTCAAAATTTTGACAATTATTGACCATTTTTTCAAATTTTAACAATTATTGACCATTTTTGACAATTATCGACCATTTTTGACAGTTTTTTATAATTATAGATCATTTTTAACCATTTTTCAAAAATTTTGACATCTTTCAACAAGTATTGACCATTTTTGACAGTTTTTTATAATTATTCACCATTTTTTCAAAATTTTAACAATTATTGACCATTTTTTAAAATATTTAACAATTTTTGACAGGTTCTGACAATTATTGAGCATTTTCGACAATTTTTGACCATTTTTCAGAATTTTCACAATTATTGACCATCTTTTCAAAATTTTAACAATTATTGACTATTTTCTCAAATTTTAATAATTATTGACCATTTTTGACAATTTTTGACAGTTTTTTATAATTATAGACCATTTTTTCAAAGTTTTGACAATTTTTTACCATTTTTCAAAATTTTTCAAAAATCTTGACAATCACTGACCATTTTTTTAAATATTTAACAATTTTTGACCATTTTTGATTGGTTTTGAAAATTATTGACCGACTTTGACAATTATTGACCATTTTTGATAATTTTTCAAAAATTTTAACCATTTTTCAAAATTTTTGATAATTATTGACCATTTTTTCAAAAATTTTTACAAATATTGACCATTTTTCCAAATTTTTGATAATTTTTCAAAAATTACAGAATTTCAAGTTTCTAGCTTTACTGAAATTTTAGAAAAAAAATAAAAACTCAATTTTAGTCACCACCTTTTAAGGGTGATATCTCGGAAAGGGGTGGGCTGAGGAAATTTTGTTATAGGAAAGACCCATCTTAATTTCATACGAGCAATCACCTCCCGAATTTTGTCGCATGAATTTAGAAACACCCTGTATAATAATTATATATAGAAACTGATTTATGCCCTGCTTTAAAGGTAATACAAAACACGGTACCTATTTGTTAAAAACAAATAATGTTAAAAATCGTACTTGAATTCAATATGGATACGAAATAATAAGATACCAAGTAAAACTGAAAATACGAAGGTAAATATTGACATTATAAACGCCAATGGATAATTAATGTCAATCAATTGTCGAAGTGAGAGGGAAGAATACACACACTCGCTTGCCAATAGGAAGTCTGGTAGTTTCCTAGCAACGGAGGTTCGATAAATATTCACCAATTGAGTTAGTAGGAGGGCGTGGTAATTATTATTTTCGCACGACGTTGCCGGCTTGAAGGAAACCCATAACATATTTGGAAAAGTGTTCATCTTTTAATATTCAGAAATTGAAAAAATAATGTTAATAGACAAAATCCAATGAAACAAGCACATTAAAGAACTAACAATTAATCAATATTGACATATTGTTAATAATAAAAAGTCCAATTTTCTAATTATTATCTCTACATACTTAGCACTTTAGCTTTTTCATAGTTAAACTGGGCAATATCGAATGTTTTCGACCGCATTCTTTTCACAGCTTCAGTTATGTTTGCCAAACTATAGTGTTAATTGTCTGGTATTATAATTAAGATGTTTTTAAATATAAATAGGTTAATATTGTTTAAAGCAATGTTTGATATTCGGGTTATAAATAACAGAGGAAAGAACAAATAGATTTTAAATTGAAAGAAACCATGAATACATCAAAAGAAAACTCGAGTCATCGTTTAGGTAAAGATTTATTTAAAAATGTATTTTGTTCTATACATTAACGCTAAGTATCGTAAAAAGTAGGATGGCGCTCCATAATTGCGGGTTAAAAATAATCGTTAGACAGTCGATAAATTTATTTAATAATTAAAAATTATTAAATACATTTTAACGACTAGTAGTTGAAAGTATAATACTAAATGAATGTATCGTCAACTAAGCATTTTAAATTATAATATTGACTGGACTATGACGATATCCTCGTATTAGAGTCAAACAAAAAGCCGACAACTTCAAGTTCGCATAATATCTTTTACGTCAAGTGTACTGTAGAGTAGTTTAAAAAGCAACTGCATCTGCGTTAATTTTTGTTTAGTAGTATTATTAAAAAACTTAAGTATAATGATTGCTTTGATCTACACCTGATTTTTGTTAGTATGGAATGCAATATTATCCTTTGAATTATGTGTTATAATCTTTGAAATTTGAGTTGAAATTTTACTAAAGTATGTTATCGATTTATATTGTTTTCCTTCATTTTGTTTTGGAAAAGTTGTATTGAATGCCATTTTATATCATAATTATATTGATGGACAACCATTATACAGCTCCCTGAATTTTCCGAGTGTCACCTGTTGCCTTGAGTTTATTTGGCTTTGAGTTTATTTGGCATTGGCAATTGTTTATCATTCGCCATCTTTTTATTTATATTTACAAATATAGTAATATGTTTTTACCATTATCTGTACTTGTTTACAGAGTCGTACGTTTTAATTTTTTTTAAGTTATTCCAAAAGTGACTGGATTTATTGAAAAAAATGTAAATAAAAAACTTGTAGGAAATTTATAATTTTATAAGTTGAATCGCTAATACTTATATTTATTGAGATATAAAGCGTTATTATTTTCGTTTTATGAAGTTTTTCAGAATCTTCGAATCAAACTTTTCATAAATGATGGCTTTCAATTATTTATCAGTGCAATTTCATGTAATTACGTTTTTTCTACGTTCTGTTGAGTAAAAAAAATTAATAACTAGAACAATTAAACATAATTATAAATAAAATAACATATCCGTAATACACCTTGTTATATCTATAATACACATAATTTAAAGTTTAATTTATAACATATTATACAAGCAGTGCAATACATTATATTAATGTTATAAATGAAACTAACTGTTTCTAATTAATTCCACTATTTAATTAAAAAATTTATGAAAATTATTAAAGGATATTGATAATTATTTCGATATTGACATATCATCGTCAGAATGACAGAAGTTACATTTTATTTTACTTTCATTCTGACGATGATATGTCAATATCGAAATAATTATCAATATCCTTTAATAATTTTCATAAATTTTTTTATTAAATAGTGGAATTAATTAGAAACAGTTAGTTTCATTTATAACATTAATATGAGTAGATTCCACAAAGTAAGGGTCCAAACGGTAAATTCAATACTTATAGTTAAAAAACTAAAAAACACCCTTTATTAGTAAACTGAACTAAAATGAAATAACTTTTTCTACAGTGAAAAAAAAATCGTAGGGTCCATATATTCATACCGATTTCACTTTCAGAAATTATACCGATAGAATATTTATACATCCAGAATTAATCATCTGGAAATAATACAAAATACTGCATTTCGAATTATAACTGGGGCATTCAAAACAACTCCTCCAAAATCTTTATGGTGGGAACTGAGTTAAGACTAAGACGTAAGGTCCTAAGCATTAATTATGCAGTGACAACCTATGCTAATCAGTCGAATCCTGCATATGGATTCTCTAACACAAACAGACTTTTGACTTCGTTTTCTGAAAGACCTAGACTTGCCATTTTATGAAAGAGTAAAAAAATACCTGGAGCAGTTTCAAATCTCAATTCCAAACATAAATGCACATACAATGGGTGCTATTGAACCTTGGCTTCCTAAACCTCCTAAATTGATTACTTATCTCACAAATTTCAACAAATACAATACAAATTCAACTATCATTAAGTCAAAGCTACTGGAAATACTTGATAGTTATAAAAGTTATCAATGCATATACACAGATGCTTCTAGGGACGACAGACGTGTTGGGGCTGCCATGAACACTTCTCAAAAACTAATGTTTCATCTTCCAACTTGCACTACAATCCTTTCAGCAGAACTCTACGCAATCTATCAAGCCCTCATATATATTAACAAAGACAACAGCAATTGTAATCAGTTTATTCTTTTAACGGATTCACTCAGTTTCATACCTCCGATACAGCCATTATATCCGAATCATCAAACTGTAATTGACATAAAATCCGAATTGGCCAATGCTGCAAATAAAAATAAAACGGTCCCGTTGCTATGCAACCACCTGACTTGCTATTGGTAAGCGCGTGCGTGTGTTCTTCCCTCTCACTTCGACTATTGACTGATATTGATTATCCAGTGGCGTTGGTATTGTCAGTGTTCATCATTCTATTTTCAGTTTTATTTGGCATTTCAAACTTGTATTTTGTGTTTAGTATTAATACATTTTTTTGTGATTCTGAATAGAGTAGTGTTTTGCGTTTGTTCATTTTTCAAAAATAAATCAATATACTCGTGGAAAGACACTTCATAGCCAAACCAGAGAGGTGATTGCTAATGTTTATAGGTAAGTAAGTAAGGAGTAAACCACTGGTACGTTTATGACAGATATCGACCATGTTTCCTCGCCCCTTAGCTTCAGATAGGTTTGCCAAACTATACGATGGACCATTGTAATAGGCACAAAACTTGGAAGCTTTTTTCCAATATAATTGATTCCTTACCTCCAACGGTTAAAAAGTTACCCATTTAATCCCAATGAAATACTGGACACTGTATATTTCATATTTTTATACTGCTTGTAAATTGTGAAATACATTATTCATACAAAACTGTAACTAGCTAAAGGAACAGCCGTATAACATTACAATTAATTTAAATATTAACCAACCTGTATACCGATCGACTTCAATCACATTGTTATGGTTATTTCTGCATGTGTAAGGAGCGACATTTTTTCTACGAGCGGGAAATAATGGAAAAAAATATCATTTAATTCATAATTTTAATAACTAGAATAACTAGATACAAATTAATAGTTAATAATAAGTTAGAAAACAATGTTGACAGCAAGGTTAGTTTGTGATAATATACAAAAATTTTGAGTTTACATGACAAAAAAAAATTGATAAAATAAAATAAATACATTATTCATCTAGTATAAATGACCTTAATTTGAGTATATTCCAAAGGTAGCAGCATATCGTTTTTCCTTCAGATAGGTTTACATTTTGTGGAGCATTTAGTAATGTTTCCAAATTGTTCAGACAGGATGTATTTTGTTTCATGACTATATATATCGGACACTCAAACAAAATATGAAAAATAGTTTCCTTTTCGTCCATATTACAAACAGGACATGTTAGAGTAGGATCTATACTGTAGGTTATACCGTTCAATGTAAACTTCATTTTAAATTGATTAACCATACGGAGTTGAGCCAAAGTGCGAGTGATCTGGATTGGTGACTTCAACAATAATAATTGCTTGGTTCACGTGTTGTGGTGAAAGCATTATATAGAGCCATGAAAGGGTCTGCAGGCGATATAGCAATATCGGATTGTTGCAGGAAGGAATAATATTTAGAAAACAGTTGTTTTTTTTTGTTGTTAGATGGTGATGAGTTGAATTATTCCATAACCGCAATGAATCAATGTCAACAAAAAATTGTTTGATTTGAGATGCCCAATTATACTTTGTGGTGACGGAATTCATAATACGTAGTTGTTTTTCAAAACAAAGTCTGGGATATCGATATTTTTCCATTTGAAGAATCGTTTGTAACCAATTTTTTGTCATTTTAAAAACATTGTACAACTCAACTCTTTCTGTTTCAATCCGAATAACAGAGTCAGGGGTATTAACAGCAACTAAGAGGATTCGTTTTAGGAAATGTATTTGCACTCTTTCTGGTGCATCTAAATAACTAGGACCTCAAACAAAGACACTGTTAAACATACCGCTAACACTAGAGATTCAAACAATTTGATTCTATGGTACCACATGTCAATTTTTGTCTTACACATCACAGGAATGATAGCGCCAACGGCTTGTTTACCTTTTTTCACTGTTAAAGTTGACATTTCGTTGAATAAGCCAGAGGAAGTAAACGTTACACCTAAATATGTATATTTATTACTCAATTCTATGGTCTTGTAAAAATAAAATTTATAGTTTGGAAACCACCATTAGAAAACCTTACAATTTTTGTTTTTTCAAGATTGACAGTTAAACGATTAGTGTCAGTATATTTTTCTAAAATTTTCAGTTTCCTTGCAACATCAATTTCAGAATGAGCCAGGATGACGAGATCATCATCATACAGGAGTGTTAGAACATAATTTTTATTATCGATATTTACACCTTGAGCTCCTTGAGTATAAAAGTAGTATTAGTGCAAGTAAAAGAGGACTCAAGGGTTCTCCTTGTAGAACACCTAAATTAAGATCGTATAATTTTGTCAAGCCATCAGAGCCATTTATTTGAACAGTGGCTGGTTAATAAAATGTTCTTATTAGGTCAATAATTTTTGACGAAACTCCAAGATTAAATAGTTTTAGCCATAATAAATTATGCTGAACTGAATCAAAGGCTCTTTTGAAATCGACAAAAATTGCACACACTTTTCGGTTTTTATGTCTAATATGCAAATGAATAACAGAGCTCAAGTTGAAAACATTGTCGATACACCCTCGGCCTGTACGAAAGCCAGACTGATACACTCTGGCATAACTCCGCAGTTATCAACCCATAAAGATAATCTGTATAGAATAACAGTTGTGAAAATCTTAGTGCAGCAATTAACCAAAGCCAAACCTCTATAATTATCAGGGGTATCAGATGGGCCTCCTTTATGCAACATAGACAATAAAATATGTTAGACCACAAAGAAGTTAAATACACTGTGTTCATTTGAAAAGGACCCACCCTTATTATTTCAAAAATGGGACATATTAGAAAGTAATGCCGAAACACGTCAACTTTTAACTTGAGGGGGACACTTTTTGGCGCTAATGTCATAAACGACAGATTCACCCCCTCCCTACTGGAGACACCCCTTGAATTTTTTCAAATGGCAAAGTGACCACCGTTAACATTCAGGCAATAAAAGTTGCTGCCCAGTTTCACTTCGTGCGTAATGTGTTACTTACAACTCTTGTTACGTAATATACTATTTTCTACGTCCATGTCCGTAAACGTCAAAAATCGCACTGTCGACATTCCTTGTAAGTGACATTTAACAATAACATGCACGTAATGAGATCTCATAACATACACGTGCGTTTAGATAACAAAACCTCAATTTCTTTGTTTAATCAAATTGCAATCAAATTTTTATCTAGGTACTACTTTATTTGGTCTATTTACATATATTTAGTCAATTGGAAAATATAAAAGCTTTGAGCGTTAGTGAAATACATTTTAGATTAAAAGAGTAATGCCCCCTAAATGTCGGCAACACATTATACAATTTCTCAAAAAATAAGTCGCGTTTTCTTAACATGATATGGAAATAAACGTCATGTCATTTATGCTGTCAAGTTAGCTGTCAAAATATAGTATCTTCTACAGTGGCGAAAGCTCTCATAAAAATATAAATGACAACGCTTTACGAATATCGGAAGCGATTATATCATACATATTATCAATCTTCATCTTCTGATTTACCTAGCGTGCAGTACTACAGTTATAGATAACCGTTTATCACCGTTAAGTAATAAGGCACCAACTACTTTCAATAATTGTTCAATTGTTATAAACAACTATTATAATAAAGTTTAAATAATTGCGATTTCCTCTATTTCATAGAAGAAAATAGATGGGCGTAGAAAAAGTATAGTACGTTATTGATGTTATCATCAATAGTTGTTATTAACGCAGTTAAGGCAATAGCTAATAACTTCCGTACAGTAGAGTAGTATTTAGCATGCGGAAAAGTATTCTTTTCCACACGGCGTACGGTAAAGTAGACGCGTGCAGAAAAGTACAACTTCCTGAGCTAAAATGCGTGCGAAAATAGTTATTTACGCAACTAGTGTGTAAAGTAACCCTATTTGACATATGTGAATATCACATGAGTCAAAAAGGGACTTTACACACGAATTGCATACAATATTTTTTTCTACTAACAAAACTTTTATCAAAAAACAGAAGTAAGATGCGCGAAAATTCTATTATTATTTTCCAGTATTGGATAAATATTTACCATTATTACCTAGGTAGGTACTTTACTGAATATGTTTCAATATTTGATTTACAAGCAAACTCAGATTTAATATCAATTTATTATATATTTTTATAAGACTATGAATACATACAAATTGGAACTTTTTATTTTTACGCACTCCATAGTATGCCTGAACTATGTACTTTACGAACGGTAGTAGAAAATAGTTATTTATGATACAAGTGCGTGAAGTGATACTTTTGCGCACGAGTTGCACTAGCTACGCTCGTGCCTTTTTTCGCAACGAGTGCGCAAAAGTAATTCACGCATGAGTATCATACAATGTTTTATCTACGACTACATTAAAAATACTTTCCCTTAATTATATATTACATAACCTCTCTTTTTAATAATTGTGTTTGAATTATTGCCTACCTTCATCATAAGAAATTCATTATCTGGTGCTCCATTTATAAAATCCAAAATCTGTGAAAATTTTTGATTTTTTTGGTTTATGGCTCTCTGATTGTCGTGTTATGAAGGTAATAAGTTCATGAAATTTATTTATATCAATGTTTAAATTTAAATTTATGTTAGTTTTCAACATTGAATAATGGGACCATAACATTGATGATTTCCATTGACTTTTCCGAGAAATATGCAATAAGAACATTTTACGTCTAATTTTTAATTTTTTTAGTGTTACACCAATCCAAAAAAAAGGTGAGCGATCGTCGGACCGCCGACAGAAGCTTGCTTCTTATGTACAATAAAATGACCATTTTTGGCCAATTTTCGAAAATTTTGACCATTTTTCAAAAATTTAGATAATTTTTGACAATTATTGACCATTTTTTCAAAAATGTTGACCATTTTTGACTATTTTTTCAAATTTTAACAATTATTGACCATTTTTGACAATTATTGACCAATTTTGACAGTTTTGACAATTTTTCAAAAATTTTCACCATTTTTGAGAATTTTTGACAGGTTCTGACAATTATTGACCATTTTTGACAATTTTTCAAAAATTTTGACAATTTTTAACAATGATTGACCATTTCTGACAGTTTTTTATAATTATTGACCATTTTTTCAAAATTTTGACAATTTTTGACGATTGTTCGAAAATTTTGACCATTTTTCAAAATTTTGACAATTTTTGACAGTGATTGACCATTTTTTCAAAATTGTTTAACCATTTTTTCGAATTTTAACAATTATTGGCCAATTTTGAGAATTATTGATTATTTTTGACAATTTTTCAAAAAATTTGACCATTTTAGACCATTTTTCCAAGTTTTAACAATTATTGACCGTTTTTTCAAAATTTTTGACCATTTTTTCAAATTTTAACAATTATTGACCAATTTTGACAATTATTGACCAATTTTGACAATTATTGATCATTTTTGACAGTTTTTCAAAAATTTTGACCATTTTAGACCATTTTTCCAAGTTTTAACAATTATTGACCATTTTTGACAATTATTTACCAATTTTGACAGTTTTGACAATTATTGATCATTTTTGACAATTTTTCAAATTTTAACAATTATTGACCATTTTTAACAAATATTGACCAATTTTGATAGTTTTGACAATTATTGATCATTTTTGACAATTTTTCAAAAATGTTGACCATTTTAGACCTTTTCTCCAAATTTTAACAATTATTGACCATTTTTGATCATTTTTGACAATTTTTCAAAAATTTTGACCACCTTAGACCATTTATTGAAATTTCAACAATTATTGACCATTTTTGACAATTTTTCAAAAATTTTGACCATTTTAGACCATTTTTTCAAATTTTAACTATTATTGTACATTTTTGACAATTATTGACCAATTTTGACAGTTTTGACAATTATTGATCATTTTTGACAATTTCTCAAAAATGTTGACCATTTTTCCAAATTTTAACAATTATTGACCATTTTTGAGCATTTATGACAGGTTCTGACAATTATTGACCATTTTTGACAATTTCTCAAAAATTTTGAGAATTTTTAATAATTATTGACCATTTTTTCAAAATTTTGACAAAATTGGACCATTTTTCAAAATTTCAACAATTATTGACCATTTTTGACAATTATTCAAAAATTTTGACCATTTTTGACAATTTTTCAAAAATTTTGACCATTTTTCAAAAATTTTGACAAGTTTCAACAATTATTGACCATTTTTGACAGTTTCTGACAATTATTGACCATTTTTGACAATGTTTTAAAAAATTTGACAATTTTCAACAATTATTGACCATTTTGACAGTTTTTATAATTATTGACCATTTTTTCAAAATTTTAACAATTTTTGACCATTTTTCAACATTTAAACAATTATTGACCATTTTTGACCATTTTTTAAAATATTTAACAATTTTTTACAATTTTTGACAGTTTTTGACAATTTTTGACAGATTCTGACAATTATTGACCATTCACGTTTCACACTTCTTAATGACAGTACAAAATTATTACAAATACAGAACCTTTGACAGAAAACAAAACACAAAATTATCTAAGGTAACTTATAGTATTTTATGCAACGATCATGTAATGATAGCCATTAAGACACGAGCATGTTGTAGGATACGAAACGAGCCGCAGGCGAGTTTCGTATATAATATGCGAGTGTATTAATGGCCATTACATGAAAGTTGCATACAATATTTTTTCTACTCCGATTAATAAGAATTATTTAATTAATAATTATCATATATAGTTACTTTTGAAAATCAAAATTATTTGACAGCTGTCAAATTAAGTGTCACCTAATATAATTAATTTCAGAAATGTCAACCAGGTATCTATGGCTATATTAAATATTGTGCGAATGTCGCATTCCTATTGGCTTAAAAATCTGTATCATAATGAATATCATTATGATACAGATTTTAGTCTTTTAGAATATTATAAAACAGGAGTAGAAAAATAAATATACAAATAAAAAAGAGTGTTATAATGATTATCCCATTTAAAAAGCATTGTTCTTTTTCGCACGCTTTAGACGTATGTATAAAATGTAATTTCACGTATTTATATGAGTTTGTAAATGCTTCATTCTAATGGTGGTCGTAGATAAACAATATTCTATAATCGCAATTACAAAGGGTACCTTTCTGTGAAATCGGTTACTTCACTGGTATACATATTTGAAGGGCGCGTATTTAAAATTCACTTAAAATTAAATATACATAACATTTTCATAATTATGATAAATTAAAAATATACTAATTTACCGAAATGCATAAATATGAGAAGGATAATTAGTCGAATTGTTATCGAATAGCAACAAGCGTCAGGAAGAGTAAGTACTTACATTATTTATTTATTTTGAAGGTTTCGATAAATACAATTTTTGAACATTCCAAGTTATTAAAATCTATTTCAAGAGTGAGATAATATAACTGGCAAACCCAGCCACTTTGCAGAAGCTCAGTTATAATCAGGTCTAAAAAACTAGCGATATAAAATCAGCAAAAATGAAACAAAACATAAAACATCAATTTTGTTGTTCGAACCAATCGCTATAAGTAAAATCGCAATCGGTGCGGGGTAATAAAACTGTCGGAACATGTCATTTCAGGGGTGGGTACCTATTATTATATTTAAAGTATAGAGACATTCGGATTACTGAAATATTTATTACGAATATTATTGAATGCCTATATTATTTTGGTGTACTCGGTTGTAACTTTTTTATGAATATATAAACGACTGGCATATTATTATTGTCGAAATAATTTTCAAGAACTATTGCGAGTCTTAATGACCTTTGGCAGACGGGGTGGGATTATAATTTCAGAGATAATTCCCCTACCTGACTATGGAATTTGTGTATTTTTGTTTCAAAGGTAGTTGCAGTCTGACTGTCAGCAATTATTCATTTAGTGAATTTAGAAAGAACTTGCTCGCTTGGATAACATTTTTAAAGTAATTATTGTGATTATTAGTTTCGGTTAATAGTGACAATGGCAGAAAATTTGCAGTACGGATTCGGGTTTGCACCTATAAAGCGTACGAAAAAGTCGGCGTTGTCGGTGAACGAGATGTAATAATAAACAATGTTTATAATTACTTAAGAACTGAAAATTCTTCAGGTTCAGTTGATGACATTGTTGCAAAGACAAGTAATATGACAGGCGTAAGCAAATCAACAATATACAAAATTAGAAGTGAAGCGAAAAGTGGAGTTATTAAATCCGCAAAGAAAAATACAGGCGGTAAAAAGAAAGTTGAATTCGCAGAAGAAATTAAAAACGCAATAAGAAGAAAAGTGCACGAATTTTATTTCAGGAAAGAAATCCCAACTCTAGCTAAAATTTCGGATGAAATGAATAAAGATGCATATTTCCCTAAAATGGGCCGAACGAAACTACGGGAAACGCTACAGGAATTAAAATTTAAATGGGCAAAACATGATAGAAAAGCGATTCTAATTGATAGTGACGAAATTTTTAGTTGGAGACGGAGATATCTAAGAACAATTTCTGAATTACGTGCAGAAGGCAAACCAATATTTTACTTGGAAGAAACCTGGGTGAATGAAGGCTACACTGTCAGTAAAATGTGGCAGGATACCAACAATCAATCTTCACGAGAGGCTTTTTTGGAAGGATTATCTACAGGATTGAAGAGTCCATTCGGTAAGGGACGACGTCTAATCATAACTAAAGCTCGGATTATAGGCAAAATGCCTTTTTTGCTTATTTTGCCTATTCCAGATGATTTTTGTATATTTTACCTTTTTTAGTAAACTCCGTCTTTTTGTGCCTTTTTAAAACTTTTATGCTACCCTATTGATGATGTTATTCATATTCGGTACTTCATTTTATTACTATACCTTTCTGTGATAATATTTTGGGCTAGTAATAAAATATTAATGGTTTGTTTGTTAATGGTCCTCTGGGAAAATTTACCTATCTATTTGTGGATTAACAAATGGGAAATCCCTAATGTTTTGACCTTTATATCAGTTGTACAGACGGTTACTGAATCAGAGTTTAGTTCTGTTGCGTATACCGAAAAGTAAAGAACACACATTTTAAAAAGTTTGAGACGTTTTGTGAGTTTATTTAGAAAGATGACTTCTAAGTTAAGTGCTTGGATCCGACCATATCCGGAACTATCTCTAGAAGGAGATGGAGTATTTTGTAAACCGTGTGGCAAATCAGTAAGTTTCATTTTTCCTTTCTCTCAGTCACCACATAGCTACATAGTATTAAAATTCTAGTTAGTTATTCTTATTTTTTAAAATTCTCAGATTTCAAGTACAAAAAAGTACTTTATTGACCAGCATTGTGGAACTCCACTTCACAAAGGGAATTTGGAAAAATTAAATTCCTCTAAGTTAGTCCAAACATCTCTGCGGGATAGTGTAAACAGTAGGTCTCAAAAAAAAAGGAGGAGGACACATTTAAATTTGATTTATGTCAGATGATGATTGCATCTAATATACCTCTGTATAAAGTTAATCATCCTAGTTTTGTTATTTTTTAAAAAACATTTTAATAAATCCTTACCGGAGGAGAGTAAGTTGAGAAAACAAACGCTATGTGGAATATATTTCAAAAATTAAATGAGAGTTAGATAGCAATTTCTTGTATATTGTCGTGGATGAAACGACAGATGTATGCGGCAGATATATAGCTAGTTTAATTATTGGAATTTTGAACGAAAACTTTCCAAGCAAACCTTATTTAGTTGCCGTTAAAGAATTAGAAAAAACAAACAATTTAACTATAAGTAGATTTATACAAGATAGTTTAATAAACCTCTTCTTATCCAATGCTTTACCAACCAATAAAATAGTTCTAATGCTTTCAGATGCTGCAGCAAATATGTTAAAATCTGCTGCTAATTTAAGGGTATTTTATCCCAACTTAATCCAATGTACTTGTGTCGCCCACGGTGTAAATCGAATTGCGGAAGAAATAAGAAATCAGTTTCCGTTGGTGAATGACTTAATTAATTGTATGAAAAAAGTTTTCTTAAAGGCTCCGTTGAGGGTGCAAATGTATAAAGAAAGACTTCCCGGTGTCCCTTTGCCACCTAAACCAGTGATTACAACGTGGGGAACGTGGCTCGAAGCAATGTTCTTTTACTTTGAACACATTAATGAAATAGAATTAGTTATGTCAGAATTTGGTGATGATCTTTTTGAAGCAATTCGAGAAGCAAAAAATATTTTTAAAAATCCGAAATTAAAACATCAATAGCAATTATAAATTAATCGTTAGCACAATTACCGTATTAGAAAGACAAGAGATACATTTATGTGAGTCAGTTATTAAATTAATAGATAATTTACAGTCTAAAATTAAATCGGCACCTGGAAATAATGGTCAATTAATTACTAAAAAAATGAAATTTGTTTTTGTTAAGAATGAAGGTTTCTCCTTTTTATGTGATGTTGCTAAAGTTGTCAATGGGACATTTTCCAAAGAATTGCAAATTGGGCCAGATTTATTATCCTCTCTTAAATATGTGCGAATTACATCTGTCGATGTAGAGCGTTCATTTTCTATGTACAAATTTATTTTAAGTGAAAGAAGACAGAGTTCTAAAACAGAAAATATAGAGAAGCACTTAGTTGTAGCTATTAATGATAAAATTTTAAGTGGTTACAATGTTTGTTTATGAGTTAACAATTGTTTAGTTATGTTGTGCAAATATATTTGTGTTAAGTTAATGTTAATGTTTTGTATATTAAAATAAATTCTTAATAACGTATTATTAATAATCAGGGAATTAAAAGCATTTGCCTATATTGCCTATATGTTATGATTTTTGGCTTTTTCAATAAAAATCTTTGCCTATATAAGCGCCTTTTTCTTCAGTTTTTGTTGCCTATAAATCCGAGCTTTACATAACTCATATTGGCAGTGATAGTGGGTTTTTGATGGTGGCTCTTTAATATTCCAATAAAAAAAAACTGGAGACTACCATGAAGATATGAACGCCGACGTTTGTGAAGAATATTTTGAGCAGATGATTGAACTAATACCAAAAAAGGTTCAGTCATAGTATTAGATAACGCTAGTTACCATTCTCGTCACATTGAGAAGGTGCCAAACACATCATAGAGAAAACAAGAGATCATTGAATGGCTAACGGACAAAATTATTAATTTTCCTCAAAAATCAGTGAAACCAGAACTTCTACAAATTGTAAAATTGAATAAGCCTCCTGCTCGATATGCAATGGACGAACTAGCAAAAAAACGTAGTATTGACGTAGTGCGACTTCCCCATATCACTGCCAATTAAATCCGATAGAACTGATAGGGGAAAAAGGAAGGATTGTTTTTCATTCTCCCCCCTCTCGAGGGGAGCGGGCCGCTATAGGCTTTGTAAATTTTAATTTCCTTGTTAGTTGGGACTTTAAATTTATTCCTCTCCAATATATATATATCTTTTTTTTGATGGGGCTTCATGCAGCAGCCATCCTCCAAAAGAGGTAAAAACATTTCGTGATGTTTCAGTGACAACGGGTTCGATAGTTCAAGGTAAATATTTTTAGATAATTGGTACTCGATAATTTTCATAATATCTATAAATATTGTTTTTATGTATGTATATATTTTAGTTAACAAGGCCACCCAAACATCAGCCTCTCCCTCTGCGAATTCTCCAAGGAAAAAAATTTTAAAGAAAGAAATTAATTCACTGAAAAAAACTGTATCTCAATTTCAGAATGAGCTAGAAAGTGAAATAACTCTTGAAGATGTCCATAAATATTTGGAGAAGAACTATCCTGAAGACTCCTGCAGGCTGCTAAAGTCACAAATGGGTTTATTTAATAAGACACCCAAAGGGCGTAGGTACAGTGACGAATTAAAGCAATTTGCTCTCAGTGTTTATTACCTTGGCCCTAAGGCATACAAAAAGATTGCATCTATTTTTAAGTTACCATCAAAAAGTACCTTATATAATTTCACCAAGGGGTGGGTAATCTCTCCGGGGTTTCAAGATTTTATTTTTAGTCTGCTTAAAATGAAAGCACACATTCTTACAGGAAAAGAAAAAGATTGCATAATTTGTATGGATGAAATGTCAATTAAATCTCATTTATTTTATGATATTTCCAAAGATAAAATAATAGGTTTCCAGCAGACAACCGATAACTCTGGTGATTGCACCGACGTAGCAAGTAGCGCTTTAGTTGTTATGGTTCGAGGAATAGCTAGTAGTTGGAAACAGCCTGTGGCGTATTTTTTCTATAAAACAACTGCAGCTGCTAATGAAATAAAAGATATTTTATTTGAAACTGTTAGACGATTAGATGCCGCAGGTTTAAATATATTGGTAGTTTCAGTCCAAGGCTCAAATTTTCAGAAACTAATCAAAATTTTAAATGTGTCGGAGAATAATGTTTTTTTTTCTGTGGATTCCTTACAAATTATTTATTTCTTTGACGTGCCACATTTACTAAAATCAACCAGGAATAATTTTTTTGTCCATAGCTTTGCTTTACCGGGAGGTCAAACAAAAAAGAGTCATTTAGAAACATTTATAATTATGACAAGAAAAAAGAAAATAGACTTTGTCACAAATTAACTGATGAGCATATATATCCAAACAACTTTCAAAAAATGAAAGTGAAATTTGCGTCTCAAGTACTCAGCCGTTCTGTATCTGTTGCTTTGCATACCTACATTGATTTTGATATATTACCAATAGAAGCGAAAATAACAGCAAATTTCATTAAACAAATTAATGACCTCTTTGATCTACTGAATTCTTGCCATTTAAATAATTATAATGCTTTTATGGGCACCCAAAAGCAAATTAAATTTTTGGAGGAAATTGAAATTATGCTACAAAATTTAAAAATAATTAATTACGAGGGCAAATGCGTTACAAACCGAATGAAATTTATATCTGGATGGAAGTTAACCATAAAATCATTAAAAGCTCTTTGGAATATTTTGAAAACAAAGCAATATACATTTTTGTTGACCAGAAATCCTAATCAGGACTGCCTTGAAAATTTCTTTGGTCAAATTAGAAATTGTTGTGGCAATTCTAGAAACCCAACACCCATACAATTTTGTAGAGCGTTTAAGAAATTTTTCACTCTGAAATATTTTAATGAAATCGAAGGTGCTAATTGCATGAACGATATTAATGAAGTTTTATTAGACATTAATACGGACTCGGCAGAAACTTTTAAAGATATAATTTTCCCCTTTTCTACTCCAAAAACACCTTTAAAAGTTTTTACACGTGACTATCGAAATCTTACTAGCCCGGAAGGTAATGCAATAGTTTATGTTAGTGGGTATGTTATGAAAAAATGTTTGTTGCAACATTCTTGTCCAATTTGTGAAGAATTTAACCAACAAAACTTATTGGATAGAGGAGCCACGATTTTCACTAAATTGAAAGCCTATGTCCAGAAAGAAAATTTGCCTTTTGGAGGTTTGACAGTACCACCTATCAATATTGTGCAATATATAGTACAACTTGAAAATATATTTATGGGAAACTTTAATAAAATGGCTGGCAGAGATGGCATTGGAAAAAATCTGCTAGAAATGTTTAAAAATGTACCTTTCAACCACCCCTGTACAAATTTTCCAAAAAGTTATATGTTATCGCTTTATACTAGATTACGTATTTATTTTACAATAAAATTTATAAATCGCGACCTTAAGAAAAACAAAACAAACAAACCTAATATAAAGTTGTCAATATTAAAAAAATTGTAAAAATTGTCTGTCGACTTATTATTATGTTTAATAAATGCTTATTCCTGCTACTTCTTGTTTTATTTCAGTCAAATAATTTGTAAACAATTCAATACTAGTTAAACTTCTAGTGTAGTAGTTAATATTCGATGACTACTTACCAAAAGAAAACATGTATTCAAAAGAAAATAGTTTTCTAACAAGGTACGTTTTTACCGGCCCCCGTAACAAACACTCAATCTATAAATCAACAGCCCATGAATGTACGACCCTCGTAAATAGGATGCACCTGCTAATCTCACTGGCGATAGCGGCTTACTTTATAACACGACATCAAAGACAAAAAGGGTGAGTTGGGCTACTACTCTTGTTTATCTACGGTGCTACTACTCTTGTTTATCTACGGTGCCTCAAGTGTGAAATAAAAAACACTTCTCGACGAGGACCAAATAGTCACAACATACCTCATCCCTCTCCCTCTCATTATTTCGTTTCTTTTCTCCAAATAAATACGTTCTAAAAATATGCAATTTTGCTAGAATGCTCTACCCGCTACCCCCACTCTCTCGCCAGCCACCTGTTCAACGGTCAAATCTAACACCGTTTTTCGGAGAGAACGAGAATAGACACAGAAAGGGTTACAACTATCACGTAATTATTAAAAAAAACACATCAACCGCCAAAAACCGGCAAAATTCCCAAGCTCTCAAGTTTTTCGACCAAAATCAATATTATCGAGTGTAAATTTTAATGTAAAGTGTTAATTGCTCCTGAATGTACCTAACATGTTTTGTGCCAAGTGCAAATGAGTATTTTGTTGTATTTTTTTCTGGACATTATACAATAAAATTCACATCCAAAGACTTTTATTCACCAGCCAAGCAGTCCACATTAACAAAGAAAACAGCAAATTTCTTCAACAAGTTACTAAAGAAAATTGGCAAAAAGCAAATCATCATGTATTAAAAGAGGAAGAAAACATGTAGAATCTGGACAAAATCTTAGATGCAGACATTACAGTGATGCCATTAACAATTTCAATAAATAATGACTCCTAAAGTGACGATTGTGATTCCGACAGTGATTTAGAGACATTTGCACTTACTAATCTAGAATAATAAGAAGGAAGAACTATTTAAAACAATTTACAAGTGGCATGTTCATATTAATTTGGTAAGCAAATTACAATTAGTACCTATCATAATATTGTATTATTTAGAATTCGAGCCATTAACCTAGCAGAACCATTTTGGAAATTGAAATTTTTGATTATGCCATAATTTGTCGCTAATTTATTACCATAATTAAAAATTTTTCGCTCGTCTTTTAAAAAAAAAACATGGTTCTGCTAGGTTGATGTTAAGCTAGCAGAACCACTTTTTATCTATCAACTTTAAAAAAAACTGATATTACCATAATTTGTCGCTAATTTATCGCTCTTTTATTACTACAATTAAAAATTTGTCGCTCGTCGCTTTTTCAAAAAAATCCAAGAATTTGCTAAGCTTATACGAGTTTACATCTGCCGATGCAACTCATATTTACCTTTTGGGTAAAAATACTAATACTACCATGCTAATGTTGCTAATTTATTATCATAATTAAAAATTGGTCGCTCATTGTTTTTTTTAATCCATAAGTTTATTCATAAATCTGGCGAATCACTTTGTACTAACAAATACTATTATAATTCATAGCTAATTTTATTTGTTATATTTAGGGTAATAACGGGTACAAAGTGGATTTTTTAACACATACTATGAATTAATTTGACCTGACCATATCCCCCCGCACGTCGATCACGTCACATATTCATGACTTATTAAGTCATTGTAAAGGATACCAGATTATAAGTTTTATAACTTCACCAAAATATGTAAATTCAATATATTTTCTTGAACATGCTTCTCACCAAAGTATATAAATTGTCAAAATGGTTTATTATAATAAAAACAAATATAAATAAAATATATTTAATAAAAATTTAAAATAACATAAAATTTTTGACAAACGTAACGAAGACAATGAAAAGTTAAAAAAACAAGAAATGCAACTTGTAATACTAGCTCTATATAGTTTTGGTTTCTCAGAATAACTCCATACTTTTATTATGAAAACTAAAATATTACATAAACAAAAATTAGTTGTCCATCTTTTTATAATACTCGAGTCCGCCGGTTAGTTAGCATTCAAAGAAAAATTTTTTTTCGTAAAGTCCTGAATATAAATTTTTTTTATTGTGAAGTCTATCAAATAGTTTTATTAGCAAGGACTGCAAGGAATATGATGTAAATAGATATTATAGGGCAATTGTTAAAAAAGTGATTTAATAAACATACTTTAAAAAAGTGACCAATCCTTGCAATGTAATTTAGTGGTTTTATTCTAAATGCTGATATTTTTAAAGAAACTGTGATATATAAACAATAATATGATGGGTAAAGTAAAACTATCGTCTTTGTAATCAATTCCATTGATGATAATAAATACTCAGTATTTTCCGGAATTGGCAGAGAAGGTTATAAAAGACATTAGGTTCCCCCCTTAGGTCAAAGATATGTTCTAAACATTTTCGCTGTGCAAGAATACCTGCAAAAGTGCTTCTGTTGAATCAGAATTTAATATAATAAAAAATCATGTATTTAAATTATATCCCAAACCGAATCGGGCAGATGTCTTTGTACTTAAATTTACAAAATTCCTCAGTGGTACTTGCAAACTAGTGGAAGCAAATTTAAATCAAGAGTTGGAACAAAAAGAAAACAGTATTCACTCTGTAAAAATCAAGCAGCTGTTGAAGCCACACAAGCAATAGAAAATTGGGGAGGAATTGCCCAACAAGGACCGAGAAAAGTCAAAATATTTACAAAAGTCACGAGAAATTTTACAATTAATAAATCAAAATAAGAAACTTTTGAAGATACCCTTATTAAAGAATGGGGAAAAAATCTAGTTTAGTGAACCAACGCGGATTTTGATGAAATATTTTTTTTAATCAACTCGAGGTCGCTGAACACGAAAATGAAAAAAGAAATCGGCGCTCTCTTACCAAAAACGAGTTATGAATTTTTGAAGATGAGGTCAGATCAGCACTGCACTGGTTTTATTGTCATATTATAACTGCTTTAAAATGATGCGTTATAACTTCTACACAATATTAAATACACTGTAATTGCTTTTCAAGATATTCCTCTCACACACACATTTAAAAAACACTGATATTGATATTCATTTCTTGTAAATCCTTTTTTTAATTCCACATTTATATATTTTGACATTTTCATGTAACATGACTCACATATAAGTTTTGGTCTGTTTCCTCTTAGTCGTACAACTTGTACTTGATAGCATATTCAGCCATTAGAGATATTTAGCCACTTGAATTAGTTGCTGAATATTTTCGATTTCATGATCGTGACCATATCGTGACATAGAAGATATAAACAAGATGAACATCATGAACATACACCTATGTTTCCGATAGCTGGCGCCGTATTACAGCTGAAACATTTTTTTTCAAATTTTGAGAGATGATGATTTTAGAAAGATGGTTAGTTTTGAAATAAGTTTGGTTGATATTTATCATTTATTTGAAGGATAATGAACCATTCAATTTGATCATTGAGAATGCTGAACAATTTTTTTTCTCTGAATTGCACACATCAATTAATTCTTTAAAAAAATTACCTCCTCAGTTGTTCGGCCTCTATAAACACTGCTGACAACGAAAATAGTTGCTGCAGGTGTAATTCCATATCAAATTTTGAACATACTGCTAATATTATAAGACTTTGGTTATCAGAAGCTGTTTCCCCTTTTTAGAAAATTTGAAAATTCTACTAATATCGCTTCCCGACCAACTAGCACAAATCAAAGTGAAATCGCAATCGCTTCTTATCAGCTTGATACATTCATTAGATTGGATTTCCGTTTGAAATAATGAAGTAGATTGATTATCGCGAGCGCGCCGGATCGACGTTTCGCAATTCGCGGGCGCGAATTGCGAAACGTCGATCCGGCGCGCCTTTTTCACAGTATGTTGATAGCTGTTCATTCAATTTTTCCATAACTGATTTTAGTTAAACGAAAGTTGAGCCAAATACAGCGACAACTATTGGAAAAATAGGTGAATGTTCATGATGTTCATCTTGTTTATATCTTTTATGTCACAATCATGAAATCAAACATATTCAGCAACTAATTCAAGTGGCTAAATATCTCTAATGGCTGAATATGCTATTGGGTACAAGTTGTACGACTAAGAGGAAACAGACCAAAACTGATATGTCAGTCATATTACATGAAAATGTCAAAATATATAATAATTGTGGAATTAAAAAAAGAAATTAATATCAATATCAGTGTTTTTTAAATGTGTGTGTGAGAGGAATATCTTAAAAAGCAATTATATTGTGTTTAATATTGTGTAGAAGTTATAATGCGTCATTTTAAAGCAGTTATAATATGACAATAAACAATAAATCCAGTGCAGTGCTGATCTGACCTCATCTTCAAAAATTCATAACTCGTTTTTGGTGAGAGAGCGCCGATTTCTTTTTTCATTTTCGTGTTCAGCGACCTCGAATTGATTTAAAAAAATATTTCATCAAAATCCGCGTTGGTTCACTAAACTAGACTTTTACCAAGAATGGTAATAATCCAGCATTGCAGGTTTGTACAATTAATATATCAGTATATACAGTAATTATTATTACCTTATTATTCTTATAACATAAACATATATGTAGGGTATCAAATAGTACTATTCTTAAGTTCTATTTGTGTTTCAGGCTGTAAAATTCGTAGAAGCAGAATACTCTTATTCCAATGATTGCGGTTTTGATAGTCTTTTCCAAGTATTTTTAGTAGGGGCATTTGATCAATCTGGAGTGAAGAATTTGCTTGAGCAATCAACAAAAGAACAAAAATCGTTACTGACTTCAAAATTTGCTTAGCTGATACTCCATGTATTGAATGATGGAATTAATTTTAGTACCTACAGGCGCAGAGCGGAATTACTCAACTTAATTTTCTAAACGTCTGTGAAATCAGTTATGCCCAACAAATTCATTGTTAATTGTGAATGCAATATTATTAACATTATTTCGAGTATTTGGAGATTTTGGAAGCCTGATAGAAACGGCAAAATGTGACACAGATTGCTCTCCTAGGAGTAAGAAATTGACAGTAGTTAGTGTTGACCTATGGAGGGTAGAAGGAAGGAGCACCATCTTGTATGGGTGATAAGTTAAAAAAGTGTCCACCTGTAAACAGCAAATTATAATTCGAAGATTCACCGAAATGGTGCTCGTGCAGCTAATGGAAATGATGTGAATTTAGGGTTATAAACCGAGTGAAGTGTGCTGGGTTGAAAAATTTAGTATTTTTCGTGACTTGTGTAGTTGAGAAATATGCAGTATTTAAAATCTCAATTATTTACGTAGTATTTCCATTTTTAAGTTTGTATCCTACTCTAATAATTCATGGCGCTGTTTTTAAAATCCTTCCACTTGCTACTATGGCGCCATCTTAATTTGCTTCCTTTCTATGGACACTTTTTAATACATTCAGATGGTGCTCCTTCTTTCTACCCTCCATATGTTGACCGTAATCTAATGAATGCAACTTCATTAGCAAACATTTTGCTAGACTTATCATTGAAAGGTAGTAGAGTTTGTCCCAAAGGATGGGGTGGTGCTGAAGAATCCAGTATAACAGAATCAGGTTGGTAATATCAATATAGGTATAGTTTGTATGATTTCATTTGGATACCAAAACCAATTACAAAGGACCATTTGTTGGTGCTTTTGGCGGCTGAGGAGCGGTTCTTTGAACTATTTTTCGGGTGGTCGAACTAACTTCGTATACCTACCAATTTTATTATCACTGAGAACAAAACCTTTTAATTTGTATATACCAATATCCCCAGTGCTAGAATTTCCAGAATATTTGTTGCGAAGGTTCTTGTTATGGAAAAAAATCAAGACATTTATTTGCGTTAATAAGAATTCCAATTAGATGTCAAAACGTCGTGAGACACTAATTTTAGACATTTCCGTCGAAACTAAATTTGAGCATATGTTCAGGCAAATCTTTTAATTTAAATATTAAGTCACATTCAACATATTTTTTCAGAATATATTGTGTTCATTGATGCCATAGACTTTGGTAACGGGGAAGCCCCTTCGTTCCATTTAGAAAATATTGTAAGTCAATGTCGTGACCCGAAAGATAGCCAAAAAATGTATAATTTGTTGGGAGTTGTAGAGTTCAAAAATCCTTACAGAACCAGGACTACAAATGAAAATGCAATAATGGGGCACTACACTGGGATAGTGCCAAGAGGAAAGTTCTTCATTGAAATGAATGATTTGAAGGACAAAGAACTCAAACTCAAATTTAAATGACATGACCATGTCATTATTTATATTAAAACTAATAAAAACTGACTTTTTTTTGCTCAATGTTTTTCGGATTACAAATAATTTCGTAAAAGTATCATTTATGTGCATCCTAAGTAAAAAGTAAAACAAAACCTAATTTATGAAATTAATAAGTTGTAATATTCTAAACTAAAATAATTATTATTTCACAATTTCCAAATTTTTACGAAATACTTATGCACGCCACTGGACGGCATTTATTATCATCAATGGAATTGATTACAAAGACGATAGTTTTACTTTACCCATCATATTATTGTTTATATATCAAAGTTTCTTTAAAAATATCAGCATTTAGAATAAAACCACTAAATTACAAAAGCAAGGATTGGTCACTTTTTTAAAGTATGTTTATTAAATCACTTTTTTAACAATTACCCTATATATTCAGGACTTTTTTTTTCTTTGAATGCTAACTAACCGGCGGACTCGAGTATTATAAAAAGATGGACAACTAATTTTTGTTTATGTAATATTTTAGTTTTCATAATAAAAGTATGGAGTTATTCTGAGAAACCAAAACTATATAGAGCTAGTATTACAAGTTGCATTTCTTGTTTTTTTAACTTTTCATTGTCTTCGTTACGTTTGTCAGAAATTTTATGTTATTTTAAATTTTTATTAAATATATTTTATTTATATTTGTTTTTATTATAATAAACCATTTTGACAATTTATATACTTTGGTGAGAAGCATGTTCAAGAAAATATATTGAATTTACATATTTTGGTGAAGTTATAAAACTTATAATCTGGTATCCTAAACAATGACTTAATAAGTCATGAATATGTGACGTGATCGACGTGCGGGGGGATATGGTCAGGTCAAATTAATTCATAGTATGTGTTAAAAAATCCACTTTGTAGTAATAAAAGAGCGATAAATTAGCGACAAACTATGGTAATATCAGTTTTTTTAAAAAGTTGATAGATAAAAAGTGGTTCTGCTAGCTTAAGAGGGCCCTCCGCGCAGGTGTATAAACCTTAAAACTTACACAAAACTTGTTACTTATCTAGTAATTTTTTGGTTCAAAATATTTACGATAGATGTCGCTAGTAGTACCGAATCGGCTTTTATTTATGCAACTTATTTTCTCTCTCTCTTTTTGTATTTCCACTCTTGGCCGTATAGGTATTTATTGTAACGTTTATTCTAATTTATATTTACAAATAATTTATATTTACAGATTTATATGTAATTCAGTCCTTATTTAATAATTTATGTCATACACTAAACACACTAATTATAATTTATATGAGAGTCACTTAATAAACACTTTATCGATGCGCGATTACTTTCTTTCGGTATCAACACTGACTGATTGACTAACTGCCTGCAGCGAAGCTGGTGGCCTATTTATACTCGCACGCCGTAATTCTCGAAGTATCTCGGCGTTTTCGCGGGCGCATTGGATATTCTCGATATTCTGGCGGACGCACCCCGGTGTTCTGGATGTTTCTCGAAGTTTGGGCGGAGGAGCCATAGTCGTCTCATACGGGGATTTCACTGGGGGCACTAAGTGAGAATATTATTGCAGTAGCTTGCGTAACATTGCCCCCTCCTTAAGAGACAGTTCCTCCTGGAACTAGCTAGGAAACTGGAACGAGATGACTGTATCGGCAACTGGTCCCCTTGTTGCATTTTCCAGTTGTATGGAAGTAACATGCGACCGTCTTCTCTGTTGGCTGTGTCTCCCGAGCATGGCCGCAAACCAGTACCTGCACTTCGGTGTTACGGATTATTCGCCAATCTAAATGCCTACATTCAATCTTGGGCATGGCTAGCCTGTACACGTTCAATTCAAGCACATGCTCCCTCAGGCTTCGTAATGCTTCCCAGACATCCTCGTACGTTGGTCTTTCGTCGAAGGTGTTCCTCGTCACTAGGTGGAAATTGTAGCGGGAGCCATTTTGCAGCTTCAGAGCTTTACCTGGTACTGGTAACTGGTTTACCAAAGGTCGTGCGCCACTCTTCTTTATAAACAGAGATGCCAGTCCGCGCGCATCGGTTACGAGGGCAGGGATGTTTATTGCCAGTGAGTATTCCTCCGGAACGGTAAGCAGGTCTTGTCGTCTCTCAGTGGTGACGCCAAATCTTGCTTTTCCGGTACCACCATAAGCACCCATGAACTCTACAAAAGCAGGATCGGCTACTTCCTGAAGCTGGTTTACTTCCTCATCGTGGTCACCCTCGAATGGCGCTAATCGGTTACGGTGTACCACCTTTGGCTTTCCATTTGGGATCTTGCTGATACGATAGATGACATCGTTGATTCTTTTCTTTACGAGGTACGGGCCGTCCCAAGCTTTCTGCAACTTTGGAGAAAAACCCTTTTGTCTTCTTGGGTTATGCAGCCAGACTTTGTCTCCTTCGTGGAAACCTCCTTCCGTAGCTTGCGTATCGTACCTTTTCTTCATCCTATCGCTAGCGATCTGAAGATTCGATCGAACCAGCTCGTGTACGTCGTCCATTCTTTTTCTCAGCTGGGTCACGTAATCTTCACCAGCTATGTCTTCTCCGGGTCGGCATCCAAATTCAAGGTCGCAGGGTAATCTCATTTCGCGTCCGAACAGAACTCTTGCTGGTGTTTGGCCGGTGGACTCATTGATGGCGGATCTGTAGGCCATCGCGAATAGCGAGAGATATTGGTCCCAATCTCGCTGATGGTTAGATACTACTTTAGACAGATATTTGCCAAGAGTTCTGTTCATTCGCTCTACCATCCCGTCCGACTGTGGGTGCAAAGCCGTAGTTCTCGTTTTCTTCATGCCGAGCTTTTCACAAACTTCCTGGAACAGCTGGCTTTCGAAGTTTCTGCCCTGGTCGCTGTGTATTTCCAGGGGCACTCCATATCGGCAAATGAACTCATTCACAAGCACATCGGCAACCGTTGCGGCTTCTTGGTTTGGAATGGCAAACGCTTCTACCCATTTTGTGAAGTAGTCCATCACCACCAAAATGTACCTGCTGCCATTTGCTGTCGGTGGAAACGGTCCGGCAATGTCCAGGGCAATGCGTTCAAAGGGGCTTCCGACATTGTACTGCTTCATAGGGGCCTTTCTTCTCCCGTGCGGTCCATTGGTCGTAGCACAGGTAGTGCACTTCTTACACCAGTCCTTCACATCTTCGGAACTGTGCATCCAATAAAACCGTTCTCGCACTTTCTGGAGGGTCTTCTTCACACCTAGATGTCCTCCTGACGGACTGTCGTGTAATTTCCGCAGTACTGCTGCTATCCTTGTTCTTGGAATCACCAACTGTCTTCTACTTTCGGAACCCTCATCGTTCTCGATTACTCGCTGTAGCAAACCGTTTTCCAAAACCAGCGAGTCCCACTGGGCCCAATACGATTTCATCGTTGGCGAGTACCTTGAAATCTCCTGCCAAGTAGGTCGACAGTTCTCCTTTTTCCAATGTCGGATTTTCTTCAAGTCGGGATCGTTCTCTTGTTCCTCTTCCAACTTTTCTGGTGTCCATTCGTCGGTGGTCACCGTGGTTCTTCGAATCGCAGCTTCCTTAGTTTCTGTTTTGCTGCAGTGAGAGCACTCTGCAGGGCATGGTCTTCTAGAGAGGGAGTCTGCATTTCTGTGGCTTATTCCGGCTCTATGCTCAATAGTGAAATTATATTCTTGGAGCCGCTCGATCCATCTAGCGATTTGACCTTCAGGGTTCTTGAATTGCATAAGCCACTTAAGTGCTGCATGATCGGTTCTGATCACAAATTTCTTCCCATACAGGTACTGATAGAAGTGCTCCACGGACTTCACTACTGCTAGGAGCTCTCTTCTTGTGACGCAGTAGTTTTGTTCTGGTTTGGAAAGGACTTTACTAAAATATCCCAGAACTTTCTCTTGTCCTCCTTGAACCTGTGATAGCACTCCTCCAATTCCAACATTGCTAGCATCAGTATCTAGTATGAATTCTCCCTCTGGTAGTGGATAGCCGAGTATAGGTGCAGTAGTCAAGTGCTTCTTCAAGGTTTCGAACGAAGTTTGGCAATCTTCGTCCCAGCGAAACTCCCTTGCTTCCTCTGTAAGTCGTGTCAAGGGCTTAGCGATATCTGCAAACTTCTTTATAAATCGCCTGTAGTATGTACAGAGTCCAAGGAAGCTTCTAACTTGGTGCTTGTCGGTGGGTCTTGGCCACTTTCGTACGGCAGCAGCTTTTTCTTCGTCTACAGCTACACCATCCTTGCTGACTACATGGCCTAGGTAATTGACTTTGTTTTGAAATAGTTGACATTTCTTGGAGTTGAGCATCAGTTGGGCAGCTTGCAACCTTTTGAAGACACCTTCCAAATTCTTTTGATGTTCTTCGAATGTCCTTCCCAAGACTATGATGTCATCAAGGTACACTAAGCATGTCTTCCAGGACAACCCTCGCAATACGTTTTCCATCAGTCTTTCGAACGTTGCGGGGGCATTGCACAGCCCAAATGGCATAACGGTGAAATGCCATAGTCCAGATCCGGTGGTAAACGCTGTCTTTTCTTTATCGGCTGGATCCATTTCTACCTGCCAATATCCAGACTTCAGGTCCAAGGTAGAAAACAATTTGCTACCGGCCAGCGTATCCAGAGTGTCGTCGATTCTCGGCAGAGGATAGCTATCTTTCTTTGTAACATTGTTCAACTGCCGGTAGTCCACGCAAAACCTCGTGGTTCCATCCTTCTTCTTTACCAGAACTACCGGAGAGACCCAAGGGCTGGTAGAAGGTTCTATTACCTTGTCCTTTTCCATCTCGCGAACAATTCTCTCCGCTTCCTCTCTTTTGGCCTGTGGTAGCCGTCGAGCCGATTGTCTTATCGGTTTAGCGTCGCCGGTGTCAATTTTGTGTTTGACAGCAGATGTTCTTCCTGTCTTTCCTCCTTTTGGTACAAAAAGAGATCGGTATTGTAGCAAGAGTTCTCTGATTTTTTTCTTCTCTTGAAGGCTAAGGGATTGTCCAGCCACTGCTATCATTTGTTCAAATTTATTGTTGGCATCATTGGAGGTTGTTGTTTGATGGATTATCGACGCCACTGGTACGCAAGTTCCAATTTTGGTATCCTTCTTCATGGTTATTGGATGGTCATTTACATTTATAATGCGTACAGGTATTTCTTCGGCAGTCATGACTAACCCTTTTCCAACCAAGATTCCTCGACCAACCTCTTCATCGTGATTCCATGGTTCCATCATGACCATCTTCGACGGTTCCTTGTAGCCTTGCCACAGTGAAAAATTCACTCCTTGCGGGTACAACTGTATCCTCCTGTACGGCTACCTGAACAGTCTTATCCTCGTGTGGGTGAAGGAATACCTCCTCAGAACCTACTCTAATCACTCGGTTCTTGAAATCTAGCTGGAAGCCATGTAGGTTCATAACGTCCATTTCGATATCGGCGACAACGACAGTGTGGGTGAACTTCTCTGCGCCAATTCCCAATTGCACCGGTAGTTCTCCATGGACATTGGCGCTTTCACCTGTGGCAGTCCTGAGTCGCAGTCTCGTCGGTAAAAGTATTTTCCGGGTGTTGACAGTCTCGGGGCGAATAATAGTCCTCGTTGCTCCAGTGTCCACCAATAGTGTATACTTCCTTCCATTAACTTCACCATCCACGTATACACTATCATCGCGACATTTCAGAGAGGCTATTAGGATGAGAGGGTCTTTGGAAGGTCTTCGGGTCGAAGCTGCCCTCTGGAGGTCGACCCTTCCTAGTTTTTCCTGCTGGGCGTCTTCGTTTGTAGCAGTTCTCGGTCGCTTGCACGAACTGCGTACATGTCCCATTTCTCCACAATTCCAGCATCTCACAGCTTTCAGTTTTCCATTTGAGATGCTTTTCATCATGTTGACAAGCTGGTCGAGCTTGTTCTCAACTTCTTCGTCTGCTACAGCCCTCACCTTGCCGTATGCTCCATACTTTTAATCTTTTCTTCCACGGCAGAAATATCAGTCTTCATGGATGTCATTTCATTTTTCATGTCCGTCATTTTATTTTCTATGTCCGCCGAAAGTTTACTTTCCATGGATGAAATTTCGTTTTTAATATCCGTCGAAATTTTATTTTCCATGTCCGACATTTTGTTTTCCATGTCCGACATTTTGTTTTCCATGGATGAAATTTCGTTTTTTATATCCGTCGAAATTTTATTTTCCATGTCCGACATTTTGTTTTCCATGGATGAAATTTCGTTTTTTATATCCGTCGAAATTTTATTTTCCATGTCCGACATTTTGTTTTCTATGGATGAAATTATAGAGGCGGACGCTTCGTCGGTGAATTCAAACGTTTCCGGGTCCAATCCATTGTTAATCATAGCTTTTTTTAGTCGTTCCACTAACACCGACTTGACCCCACTTGTGTCCAGTTCGAAATCCTCCAACTCTCTTCGAAGCTCTGAAACTTTTAATTCACAAAGTTTCTTCGCCATCTTCCTGTATATTTATTTATTTTTTTTTAATCCCACTTCTGACACCAATGTAACGTTTATTCTAATTTATATTTACAATTAATTTATATTTACAGATTTATATGTAATTCAGTCCTTATTTAATAATTTATGTCATACACTAAACACACTAATTATAATTTATATGAGAGTCACTTAATAAACAGTTTATCGATGCGCGATTACTTTCTTTCGGTATCAACACTGACTGATTGACTAACTGCCTGCAGCGAAGCTGGTGGCCTATTTATACTCGCACGCCGTAATTCTCGAAGTATCTCGGCGTTTTCGCGGGCGCATTGGATATTCTCGATATTCTGGCGGACGCACCCCGGTGTTCTGGATGTTTCTCGAAGTTTGGGCGGAGGAGCCATAGTCGTCTCATACGGGGATTTCACTGGGGGCACTAAGTGAGAATATTATTGCAGTAGCTTGCGTAACATTATCTTTGCTCTTCGCGGTTCAAACAAACTTCTCTCCGGATCAGCTGTTTCGATGTTTTGGTAAACAAACACAATTTCTGCCAGCAAATATTTTTATTTTCAATCGCAATAGGTAAATTATGATTTTATTTTTTTGCTATTTTTCCTCAACAGCTAGTATGTTTATTTTACCTATAGGTATTCTCTTTTATTCTTTAATTTTTTTCTGTACTTTTATAGGTTAATTTTGAAATTAAAATCCAATCCAATCATTATCGTCGTTTCTCTATATTTTCAAGTTTTATATATCGAGATTTATAATTTCCATTTATTGAGAAGTAGGTAAGTACCTAATGATAAAATACAAAGCAAACCAAACCGACCTAACAAAAATCCATTGGAATTATCTGAATGAAAAAATACTGCAAAAAGCTAATCTTGTGAATATTTTCACGTGATAGGTTACCTATAGATATAATATAATATATACATCCCATTATTAATTATTACGGACCATTTTTCATTTTTTTAAAATAATTTATTGAATACCAAATAAACTAGGTATAATATATACATTAGATAACAAAATTTAAATTAGATGTATTTTTGCTCAAGAGTCTCAAGTAGGTAGGTAGGTACATTTAATTTGGACAATTTCAAAAATTATAAAGAAAAGATGTTTAGAATTAAAAATAACTTCCAAATATTTAACACATTGTTTTACATCAAAAATTTTTTTATGTCACAGAAAATGTCGAAAACATTATTTTTTTGATCTAAACAAACAATATTGAATACTTATTTGAGAGTTATTTTTAATTCTAAACATCTTTTCGTTTTTAAAAGATTACTTATTTTAAAATATGTTTATACAAAAAGGAACTGAATTTGACCGGCTAAAACATTTTATAAACTTCAGTTTTTTTACCCATTCTACGGACCTACCCTCATTCCAAAAATAATTGAAACCACATAACTAGTACCTACTGATAAGATAAGAAAACAGATTGAAGGGAAAAATAAATAAAGCTCAAATATTTCAACCACAGATCACCTACCAAGTCTATGACGAAGAAGCGCTATTGCCATTTCTAGAGTAGGTAGACGAAATTAATTTTTTAGTCTTCCTTTGTTTTACAATATTTTTCAAATCAACAACTAACACTATTACTAAGACATCCTTTAATAATAATTATTTGGGTTCTTATTTTCTTTCATTGTTTTAAATGCTTATATAATCAATTAAATTGTAAGGTAATTTCGACTAGGTATATTGACAAGACAAAGTTACCTACAAAAAACATTTATGCTTCGAAATTTTTTAAAATGTAATGTTACCTACCTCATTCATTAATTTTATTCAACAATTATTATTACCTATGGCAAGCTAAAAACTAGATAACCATCCTCATCTCTTTTTATCGTCATAATGGAGAGGATTATTAAATTGTAAGGATTTCTAGGGATAATTTTTACATTTGGCATCGAAGCTTTAGAATCCAAAAGAGCCAAGTAAAATCGTAAAATACAGAATGCTGCATTCACAACCGATGTTGCCATGTTATACGAAAATCCTCAAACAAGGAGAAAATTTTTGTATTAGTGTATTAGTCATAAGGCAAATTGTGATTAATTTTTGGGTTTCCAAAATAGAAATTTATCAGGTAAGTATGTGCTTATATTTTGTTATTGTTTCATTTCAGATAATTGAAGGTTTTTCATTATTATTTTCTCGTTACAATAACTAGGTAAGTAAATTCAACATTATTTTTATAGTTGTGGCAACTATGTAAATTCTAAACATTTACGTTTTCATGTGCAAAAAACGAACAAATTCGACTGGGTAGGGGTAGCGTGTGTTTTTAGCCAGGGGCAATCGGGCAATTAAATATAACCAAAGAATACACCAAAATAACTAATAGTCACCACACAACGGGATTGTGTTGTGCTAATAGTAGCAGATGTTACTTTGTTGTGTATGTCTGCGATAATATAGATCTATATATACAGGAAATTGAGATAGATAGAAAAATATGGGCCGAAAAAATGAGTCTGAAACTGAAGCAATTCTATACAGAATGTATAGCTCCTGAAATAATCAGAAATCAAATAGGAAAAGGACAGAAATGCATTGACCCCCCTTATATCAAGCAAGCAATATCAGAATATGAGAAAAAGAAGTCTGGCAAGACAGAATCCAGAAAATTAGGGCAAATATATGGATGCCGCTGATACTAATGCGTAAGTAAAAACACTAATAAGACTTGTTTACAAAAATCTAATTTCTTTTCATTTTCAGAACTGACAAGTGACAGGTCCAAATAATTTTCATATAGCAGTGTTCGCTATAACTATTCAGTGAGTTAAAAAATGTCAAAACCTATTTAGAAGAAACATCTAATCTTTATATTTCATTTACAGTTCTGATTATGTAATTAAAACGAAGCCTGATGTAACTGCCCGAACAGGTCCAAATAATATTCCATATAGCAGTGTTCGCTATAACTATTCAGTAAGTAAAAAAATGTCAACACCTATTTAGAAGATACATCTAATTTTTTTTATTTCATTTACAGTTCTGATAAAATGGACTGTTTAAAACTTTTGCTGAAATGAGTTTGAAATAATTTTGTTAGTAAAAATATTTATTTAGAGTATTTAGAATTAAATTGTTTTTTTTCAGTCTTTATAACTATATGTCTCTGCTATATGGATCAAGACTTCAGTATGTCGATGGGTGTCACCACCCCTTTGTGAGTGTAGAATCGTAAAAAATGGATAATTTTATAAACTTTTTATTTTCTTTTTGTTCCTGAGGACTGAGGAGAAATGGTAGAGAAAAATGGAAGATGAACTTCAGTTGCTATGTACTAATAAATATGAAGACAAATACATTAAACATAATGTAATAATAATTTTATTTATTTTTATAGAATATTTTTGATTTGTTTCTTTTCAATAAAAACATACATACACCTATTTTTGCTGTGATTTTTTTTGAATAATTAATAAGGATCATTGAAAAAGCAGACATGTATGTTTATTGCTATAATAAACATTTTTATAGTTTACCTAATTAATTAGCATTTCTTTCTGTATTATAATTAATATAAAAACTGCCTACTTACTCTGTACTTCAAATTTGTAATACTACAATTAAACAAAAAGATTGCCTAAATCATTTCTTTTTGTTTTCAATCAAAGATGACATTTTTGGTATAATTTACTTGAATAATTAAGATTAAGAAGAGTCAATGGAAAAACAGGCATGTTCGTTCATTACAAACTGGAGGAAAACTGCAAAAAGTATTTATAATAACATTTCGATACATCACCTGGAAGAATTGAAGATCAAAAATATATAACATTTTTATTCCTGTGTTTCGAAAATAAAAGATTACAACAGTATAGAATAGAATACGAAATGTCTATTTTGGTCAATTAGTAGAATGCATTTATTACTATCACCAATGTAGTTTTTCTCACTAACTCGGGTGGCCAATGTATGTATGCTGATGAAGTCTATGGTTGTGTACAGGTCCCCGGAGGAACCAAAAGGCCCCGATATGGGGATCAATAAATATAGGGCACTTTTTTGTGGGATCACTAGCAGTAGCTAAAAATATTTGTGGTTTATTTCACACCTATAGGCACTAAACACGTTACTTGTGATGGAGCACATGTGGAGTAAATATAAAGAGCATTTACGAAGCACAAATTTACTTTTTCAGCATGAAGATTACTTTATTATAACCACTTACAAATACTGACAAGCTATGCTATAAACAATAATAAATAATTTGAAATATTTTTATGGACACAAAACCGTCATCATCTGTCATTGAAGTTCCATACAGCGCCATCCATCAAGACGGTGGAACGTCTGAACTAATGTTCGTTTCCAAAATTTTGTATGCAACAAATCTCAAAAAATACAATGGTTTGAGATTTCATATTTTCAGAATCGAATTCTCTAGGCTTTCTTTTGGGGATCAGATCTTGGCGTTCAAATTGGTGACCACAAATTGTCAAAACTGTCAAAAACATACCATCACATAATGGCTAATGTATTTTTTAAAACAATATAAAACTTAACCAAAATACCTGATCCCCAAGACAAAGGTCCAAGTTATATTGTGTTAAAATTTCAACACTTAATTTTACTGCGTTCTTTAGATTTGTTGTTTACAAAATGACCTAAATTTTGTTGCAAGTCAGGGGTGCCAACTGTTTTGAGCTGTCTAATTTAGGAGCGCGCTCTTAACATCAACCTAGCAGAACCATGGTTTTTTTTAAAAAACGACGAGCGACAAATTTTTAATTGTGGTAATAAAAGAGCGATAAATTAGCGACAAATAATGGTAGTATCAGTTTTTTTCAAAAGTTGATAGTTAAAAAGTGGTTCTGCTAGCTTAATATCAACCTAGCAGAACCATGGTTTTTTTTAAAAACGACGAGCGACAAATTTTTAATTATGGTAATAAATTAGCGACAAATTATGGCATAATTAAAAATTCCGAAATGGTTCTGCTAGGTTAATGGGGAAGTAAAATTACATATTTTGTTTGGTCCACTGACTGAGCAAGTCCCATAAAATTTTGTTTTATTACTCCGCACCGATTGCGATTTTACTTATAGCAATCGGCAATAATCCTAACTTTATACGGTTTCTGTTCAACCGCTTTTCGAAATAACAACTTTTCTTATTCAAGCAAATCGTTAGTAAACTATACTCTGTCCATCCAAGCAACGGAGTGTTCCAAAACAGTATCATGCATAGTGCACGTGATCTCTCCAACTCTGTAAGGACAATGAATTCCGCCGGCCGATTGCAGTTAAATCCGATTGGCCAGCGCATGGAGGCATATTTATTTTAGCCAATAGATGCAAAGGCGCATGGTGATCACGCATCTATCGTTGTTTGGGTCGCTCTGTTTGTTCGATGGATACAGTATAGGTATGTTACAACCTAGAAAAATCCGAAAAAAATTAAAATTTCTACAATATCTTCAAATTATAATAATTTTTTTCGGATTTTTCTAGGTTGTAACATACCTAGTTTACTAACGATTTGCTTGAATAAGAAAAGTTGTTGTTGTTATTTCGAAAAGCGGTTGAACAAAAAACGGCCCCTCGCCCAAATTCCTAAAAACCATTATCGGCATATTTTTTTATTCCTATGGTTTTATCTATCTATTGCAAATTGTTTGTTTAGTGTTGTCATTGTCAGTGTATGAACAATGAGCATACATAAAATACCTAGATACAAACTAACAAATGTGCCTGTTATCTTTTGGTTATTGATGTAATTATTAAAAGTTATGACCACAATGGAAAAAATAATCATAAAATGCAATAATTAATACCTTGCGTGCGAGAAAAAATTATTAAATAATTCGACATAATTATATTAATACTTATTAACAAAAACAAAAACGTCTTTGTCGATCTAAAGACTCGTAGAATAGAGAATGGAACGTTATGCCAAAATTTGAAAGTGATTGGCAAATGATTTTTCAAGGTTTGCAATTAAATACAATCCAACATTTTCTTCCCGGCGTTGTCAGTACAGTCATTTGGTAGGTTTACTTGAAGTTTTCTGAAAATTGTTAATATTATGGATTTTGACGGGCTGACATTCAAAAAATATTATATAATCTCCCTTCAAAGTAGTAAATGGAAATGTTGATATTTGGAGTGATTGCCTGCATTTCGAGAAATTATAGGATCCTTTAAATCAGTTACATTAGTTGGTCTTTCAGGTAACTCTGCAATACCAAAAGTTTCAACAGAAAAATATTATTGTTAACGTTACTCCATCGTGATACTGAAGAAGCTGCTCAAGAAAAACGACAAGATTCACAAATGGCGGATTCTGTTAAACATAACCATATTTTCAAATAAATAAAAAAATTGCTTAAGAAACAATTACAACATTTATACTAGTACCACAAAAATGTTCTAGACTCACCATTGGAATACACTTTCTTGTTATACTTTGTTTTTGGGATTTGGATTTAACCAATTTAGATTAGATTAAATTACAAGGGGGTCGATTGGCCCAGTTGGCCTCACCACACTGCGACCTATAAGATCTTTTGTGTATACCCTACAAATATATTTCAGTCCAAGAAATCTAGGATTCTGAGAAAGGCTATTATCCGTTTTGGAGCTAGGTCTGTATCTAAGTAGACCTGTTCCAGGTATTTAAGGTGTTGGTGGACGATTTACCTGCAATTTCAGATATGTTCCGCCGTCTCATCCGCATCATCGCAGAATCTGCATGTTCCACTGTCCACTTTACCTATCTTGTAGAGATGGTATTTGAGTGAGCTGTGTCAAGTGAGAACTCTGAGATCAGATTTCTGAAACTCCATGAGCAATTTAGCGTAGTGAGCAGAAGGTCCTATTAACCTTTTTGCCTGTCTTCGGCATGGAGTATTTTTCCAGTAGGCTGCACCAAGCTCCGTTTCCCATTTTCGGACTTCTTCAACGATACGGCTTTTTGGGATCTTTTCGGGTCTTATAAAAGGAGTACAAGCAGTTTAACTAATTTATATTCATGGAAGTAAGAGCTACTACACAAGAGCAATCTAGTTGAAACAGGTGAACAGATATTGCCAACTGTACAAAATAAAAAATTTTGTTTAGTAGATTTTCTTCTTTTAGCAATTGAATGGCTAAAGTAATTTGGCTCGGGCAGTTCAAAATTTCTTTTATAGTTGCTTTTATTCCCAGTTGTTGACGACGTTTGGAATGAAAGGGGCAGTCTACTAGGATGTGGTTCCAATGATTCTGCCAGTGCGAACGGATGAGTTTCTTCATACTGGTTTTCATGTCGCTGGAGATTTGCTAATTAATTGGGTTGGTGGTGGATGAGGCAGCTTCTTTAGCAAGGCGATCAGTGAATTAATTACCAGTTATTCCGATGTGTGAAGGAATCCATATGGTACTGATGGTAACATCGTGCAGAATAAGGTTTTGGTAACTGTCGTGAATGAGAGGATGGTTGATGAATAATTTATAGATAGACTGAATTGATGAGAGGGAGTCTGTGCAAATGGCTATATGTTGGTGGGGTACTTTGCTGAGTTTGAATTCTTGTAAAATAGCATAGAATTCACTAGTGTGATCGCGAAAAGAAGCAGAAATTCGGTAAGATCCAACAGCTGCTTGCGTGGTGGAAACAGCACATCCGACTCCAGTTTCGCTCTTGGATACGTCGGTGAAGACTCGGTCATATTGTTTTCTATTAAGTAGTCCTAAGAAATAGTTTCTTAAAAGATCATGGCTAGTTTCTTCCTTGTCGAATTTAGTGAGTGAGAGGTTACATCTTGGGAGAGTTTTGGATCAAGGTGGGGTATGTAAGAGGGGGACAGGGATAGTATGGGATAATTGAATAAGTGGTATTATATATATTTAGGTTCAAAAAAGCTTTGAGACCTTTAGATTTTTTTTCTATTTTCTTGTTTCATATTTAATGATATTCTAGTTACACTTTGATCTGTATCAGTTTGTCGGGAAGCGTTGAATTATGATGAAAACTATTGATTGTCATTACTATTATTTATTGAGGTTATTTCTATTGTTATTTACTATTTTCTTATTTGTTTTCTTTTTCTTATTTTCTGATATTATCTTAGACAGTTACACTTTGATCTGTGTCAGTTGGTCGGGAGGCGGTATTGAATTTTTGTGAAAAGGTATTTTCGCCAACAAGTCGCTTTGTTTCGCACATAAAAACTCCACATTCGTGACAAAAGTTAACAAACTTGGAGCAGGAAACATGAAACCATTTGGAACAACGTAAGCATATAACCCAGTCGTCAGATTTTGTGGTTTGGGAATACACCTCACCACAACCAGTGCAAGATTCGTCACCGTCGTCCATATCATCTGAAGAGTCATTCAATGTCGGTGCTTCTAAATCCTCGTCCGAAGATGAGTTGGAAGCTTTGATAGGTTTTCTTTTGATTAATTTTGATTTCTTCAAAACTGGTTCCTTTTTATTAATGTCCTTTCTTTTCTTTGATTTTTTTGCCGCTTTATTCTTTTTCTCTTCAATTCTCGTTTCTGTGGTTAATATTTCTGCCAGCTGCTTGCTCCTTCGTCGAACGGAATCGACGTCAGCAGAAACAATTGGAACAGGCGAGAGGATATCCAGTATTTTTCCAGGGGTACATTTCACAGGAGTAGTTTCATTGGTTCCTACATGCGCAGGTAGTCCGTTTTGTTTTTCTGGTATAGTTTCACCTACAGTCTGCCAACTACAGCAAGGTTGTTGATTATCATCAGCTAAAGCTTTGGGAAAACTTTGAGAACTACAAGCAGAATTTTGTTTATTTTGAACTGCATCAGGGACATCAGCTAACTTACTATTTTCAGTCAAATAAGCGTCATCTGGAATAGCAGAAGGGTTAAATGGCACAATACCAGCAGCCTTAAATGCTGAAATTCCATTATTTACAGTCGTTCACTTGTTCCATCCTTGAGCAAGTAACTTTCCAAACTGTAATCTAGTAAGCTTTCGTCCTGGGTTATTTTTAATGTATAAATTACAAGCTGAGTAGTAGTTTAGTTTTAACGATCTGAAAAAACACCTATCAAGAAGTTGCAAAAATTGTGTCGTATGACTTGGCAAACAAAACAATATGATGTGTTCAACACAGTATTCTAGCATCCCCACGTTACTGCAGTGTGAAGCATGGCCATCAGGCAATAACAAAACTGTCCATGTCGGTTTTCTGGGAACAAATTGATCTTTAAGCCATTGAAAAAATATGTCACTATTGACATACGCTGACTTCTCCGACATGTACACTAAAGATCCCGGGGGGCATCCCATCCTCAAACTCTCGTTTTTTATGTTTGCCTTTCATTACACAGCAAGGAGGAATAAAAACGCCTTCTGCGTTACAACAAGCTATAACAGTAATGGTTTCTCCTTTTTCACCAGAGCTGATACTTGCGATATTTTTAGATCCTTTTTTAACAATTACGTGGCCCGGCCTATTATTTAGTTGGAGACCAGTCTCGTCCATATTAAAGATATGTCCAGATTTTCCCATAAGATTGTTTTCGGTCAAAGTATTTTCTGGCAGCTCAAAATAAACCTGAACGTCTTTTTTATTCATTCCCAAGGATCGATTAATGGACACTCCTTCTGCTTTTCTTACTGACATCCTTGGATTTCTCTGCAGAAATAACTGAAGCCACGGAATACTAGCTAATATTGATTCCTTACTGAAACGATGTTTAATACCCATCTGTTCGGCCATCTTAAATGCCATTCTTCGCACGTCCAATCGAGTAGGAGAAAATCCGTTTTTTTTAAATTTGAAGAAGTATTTGACCAATTTTTCTTCGACAGCTGCACCTAACGTAGAGATGGGTCCAAGAGGACTTTTCTTTATATTTCGTGTTGACTTCCTTCTTCGTAGGGTAGTGGCCTGTACCCCTAAATTTCTAGCAGCCTCATTATCTCCCATTCTGTTTTCATTAACGGCTTGAATAGCTTCGGTTAACTGTTGCTCAGTCCAACTAGCCCTGGTACAACTTCCAGTGCGCTTGTAATTGGTAGACATACTGAGAAAAAAAATAATATCGTCATGAGAGGGGAGATGGTGCACCTAATAAACTGAACACTGTAACGTTGTTACTATTTTTTTCCGATATCCGGCAGTATATATTTCAGTTTTTATTAGTTTCACCCCTCTGTCGTAGCTAGAGCTATTAAATTTGAGTATTAATATGTATTTTGATATTTTATATGTAGTACTTTTCAAACATCTGGTATATATTACCTGTATGATTTACGGTACCGTTCGCGCAAATCAGTCCGCGCATTTCTTAAGATTTGTAAGTAGGAGACCTCCTGAGTGGGGTCTAGAGAAAAATGGATAAAACGGATGGAACGAGACAAAAATGGGCTTTTTCACTTTTAACCGTTTGCCCTGAATCCTGACTGATTTTCGCGCACGAGGTAAGCGAATTTAAGAATATTGTTGTAAATAATTTTTTCCGTTATACATTCACTGGTGACTGATTTTTTTTGATTTAGAATTAATAGCATTTATTTTTGCACATTGTTTGTTTAAGATTTTAGAAAACTTTCTGCGTATTTGTGTACGATTCCGAAATAAATTGTTTTTGTTTTATTTGCTGGTTTTACTTTTCGGGAAAAGAGATATCTTTGGGAAATTTCAAGCATTGTCGCTGCATTTAGCAGGTATATTCTTGAGGATTTCTCAAACTATTTCGTTCAAACCCGACTGCAGCCGTTTATCTCACGGGAAAAATATTTTCAGGAATCTCAAAGACTGATCGCTGCATTTAGCAGGTGAATTCTTGAGTGGCTCTGAAAATAGCGAAGAGAAACCCGGCCGTAGGAAAACTTTCTGCGTATTTGTGTACGATTCCGAAGTAAATTGTTTTTGTTTTATTTGCTGGCTTTACTTTTCGGGAAAAGAGATATCTTTGAGAAATTTCAAGCATTGTCGCTGCGTTTAGCAGGTATATTCTTGAGAATTTCTCAAACTATTTCGTTCAAACCCGACTGCAGCCGTTGATCTGACGGGGAAAATATTTTCAGGAATCTCAAAGTCTGATCGCTGCATTTAGCAGGTGAATTCTTGAGTGGCTCTGAAAATATCGAAGAGAAACCCGGCCGTAGGAAACAATTCATTCTAATATACAAGGATATTTGAAAAAAAAGACAACTTGGAATAGTCTCGCACGTGTACTCTGCCATAGCAGGTGCAAAAGTTCGAGGGTTTTCCAAGGCGTGGAGCGAAATATTCTCACGCGTGTTCGCTGCATTTAGCAGGATCACAAAGGAGAGGTTTTCGGATTCTATCATCTAACTTTTATTGAAGTAATTGATTTAGCACCAACGGCCGTGGCAACGTCAATCTAAAAGGGGTTACGATCACCGTAATAACCTGGAATAATCTCGTACATGTTCGCTGCCAAGGCAGGTACAAAATTTGGGAGGTTTACAGGCGAATTGATAAAGTTTCCGTTTTTTTCTTTCTTGTTTGCTCAGTACACAAGAGTATCAGTAACCGAGGGTAATCTATAAATTACCTTTATTTTGTTTAAACCGGTACACAAATATAAAGAACTGTTTGATTAAAATCTACTAGTGCCTTAATAACGCTTTCTCTGTGTATTTTTCATCTAACCGCTAGTTAAGTTTCACCATTTTCACCCGCATCTAGACATACTAGTAAAGTCTTGCACTTTAGCTTTTGCGTATTTTGTAAATAAAAATTAAACTATTTATTGCTTGGTGTATTGCTTTTGGTTTGAGGAATAACGTAGTTAGTTATTTGCAGATACTGTTTGACTTTAATACACCTTTATTTATTTAACTATATTGCTTCTGGGTTCATCCCTAAATTGTCAATTATTTCGGGGTTGAAATAAAATTTATAATTTCTTGAGCAACTGGTAGTTGCCTTTCCCGATAGTGGTAAACAAGTAAAGCCCGTTTCCCACTACGTGTTACGTCGAGGTCCAGAACAACAGACCCCTGGAATTTTCCGTAACCTCCATCTGAGGCTATCTGAAACTCTTGACGCGAAGGGTCAAGGGGCCGTGGAGCAAACCACGTAAAAAATCTGGCGCCCGAGCATTCGTTGATAAGATTTTGCATCGAGGGTGACCAAAGTAACGTGACCTATTGGTAAAATCCAAAGGGTAGGTGAAGTAGACGTTACAACACGTTTCTAAATATTCGCCATTTTAAGGTTATACAACAAAACTAGAATGTTTTCACTTACCTAAAATGATAACTTGACTAAAATTATTGCTAAATTCAAAGTTCACCACCAGTACCAAGGAAAAATTCGGAATAATATTTTTGGACCAACCGGATCGATAAATAAATAATTTTTAAATAGGCTTGTAACTTGTAAACACAGACAATATGGCGGCTTGTTTAATATGAACTAAAGGTTATCAGGACGTCTCTACTTGTCTGTGGCACTAGCGGTTACGCTGTAAAACCATTGCGCCATCTCACCTTCTGGGCCATCTATCCTCGAATTACCCTATTCCCTTCACCTTCTCGATAAAATATCAAATGATTATAATAATTAGGTTCTCATTTTCAGAAAATATGGTTAAGTTAAGTTTCATACGTGTACAGCTAGCAGCACTAGTTATAGTAAGCAATGCAATAATTCAAACTGAAGCTCTTCTAAATTTTAGTCAACTAGTCTACACAGCAACTGAACTTGATTCAACGTTTTACGAAATTCCGTACACTTTTTCAAATCGTAAGTATTTATTTGAATAATTGCATGCCTTTGTCGATTTTACCCGCTGCTTCGCTTTTTGTTGATGACCTTAAATAAAGACCATCGAAAATTAAATAATTTCAATAAATTTTAGTTTAGAAACCTGGAAAACTTTATTTGTCGGACGACCATACCAAACTAATTATTCCATCACTAGAAATCAGTATTTTTTTGTGGATAAAATGTCCTTTTTTTTACCTCTGACAATGAGTATAAAAAATTTCATGATAATCGGTCAAGTAGTTAAGGTGTGAAGGCGTCACAAAAAAAAACTCACATTCGCATTTATATACCTATTAGTAACGATTTAAAAACACTAGTTTAAAATATCTGAGCGGTGAGTAATTCTATCATTTTCTTTATTTGACCCCTACCCAGGTTTAGTATTTCGTTGGTCAGCGTCTCCGAGGGATTTTTGAACAGTCCTGTGAATCTGCTTAGGCACGTGGATCCAGAACGTTTGATGCTTTGTTTTAATCTACCGTTTTTGATATATTAGGTTTGTTCGCGGGTGCAATTCAGATCCATTTCAGGGACTATTCGCATGCGCATTCTAAAAAGTGGCGTTCGCGATATGTAGTTCTGAATTTTAAATAATAGTTCTTGTTCGCGGATCATATCGGATTGGTTCGTTATCAATTCGGAATCAGTCCTAGCGCTCCTCTGATTTTGGTAGGGGCTGAATGTTCGGTTCCACTGCTTATGCGCGAATGATCGATATGACAGTTGTTTTCTTATTTTAGTTGCTTATGGTTGTTTTTTTTCGTTTGTTGTGTTGTAACATTGTAAGCAAATATCCAAAAAGTTAGAGTCACTTGTTTTGTTTTCGTTCAGGTTCTGAGAGGTGATCTGTCGTTCTGATATCGTTCGCGGTATAATCGAATTATTTGATGGCTTGTAACAATAAGCAATCGCTCGAGACAATTTAAAGTTAATTCTGAACTGGTTCGGAATCGGTTTGGATTGTAACTCGCGAATATAGCTATTAAATAATGATTCGGGGCCAGTAAATTGCATGGATGCGTTTGCGTTTCCCTCGGGTTTAGCACCATAAACAGCACCTGTTTCTCTGACAGTTTTGGATCCGTCATTGTATCACACCAGCGCATCGCACTGAAAGTTTCCGCCTAATTCCACCTTAGCTTGATGTATGTGTAATCGCTGCAACCCGCCCTGTATGATCGGTCGGTGCCTCACCCTGTAGATGCAGGTCTGCCCGAGTCTCTCAGCGGTTATCTTCTACCCTTTGGAATGTTTAGTGGTGGGCTTATCGCATGAACGACCGAAAAGGGGATGTGTTGTTTTTAAGATGATTAATCGTTTGTATTCCGTTGAAAAATATAGTTCTTGAGTTGAGGTACCGAGTTTCTTTTAACAGTTTTATAATAATTCTTTTATTCAAAATAAAAATAGATTACAGTTCAGGTGTGCGGTTGGACTTACATAATTTAGCGTACGTGCCTTAATTTGTGTGTGATAAGTGAATTATTGAATAATTCCCAACATGGGAAAAAGGAACCGAGTCCGTAGAGGAAACAGATCTAGTAGCAGTAGCAGCTCGGACAGTTCTTCCAGTTCTTCTAACGGAAGATACAGAAGAACAAAGTCAGTGAAGAGTCATACGCCACCGCGTACAGTTACTTCAGCCGCCTTATACGAGGAAGGTATGAGAGAAACAGTTACTTCAGCCGCCTTATACGAGGGAGGTTTGAGTAAAAATTCAGGTAGCTCGCGACAATCACGCTTTTCTCAGCACCGGAGAAATCAGGGCGAAAAAGATACACCAACCAGAATTGAAGGCACTACGAATCAAATTGAGGTAAATACTACATCACTGATATCAGATTATAAAAGCCGTATTGAACGACTGGAAGATGTTATAGCTCAAATGTCACAACGTAACCCGGTGGCAGATAATCGTCGTCTCACTTTACGAAGTGATTGCATCCCTGAATTTCAACCTGAAAACGATAACCTGTCAGCTGCCAAATGGTTGGAAAAGATTGACCAGTTGAGAGATATCAATGAATGGGATGATGTGACCACTATTTATCAAATGCAGTCGCGTCTAACTGGCATGGCTCGAACATGGTACCATAGTCTGACATCATTAAATCATACATGGACGGAGTGGAAAACATTAATAATCAGAACTTTTCCCGACCATGTCGATTATGCCAAAGTTTTGAGAAAAATGCTGGACCGAACAAAGCAAGCCGACGAAACTATGACAGCATATTATTTTGGAAAGATGGAGCTGTTAAGTACCTGTCAAATAAGTGGTAAAAATGCTATAGCATGTTTAATAGATGGTATTCCTGACAATACTATCCAAAATGCAGCACGAGCAGGCCGTTATTCATCGCCTGAGACTTTGTTTCAAGAATATTTATCAATGCTTCGAGATGAACCGCCACTGGAGTCAAAAATTAAAAAGGTCAATAACCAACCTAATCCTCTTAGAGTGGATTTACGTAATTCACTCATTCACAAGAGGCAAGTACCCTATAATAAACCAGATTTACAGCATATCACCTGTTTTAATTGTAAGAAGAAAGGGCATTACCAGTCAAAGTGTACTCAGTTACGTGTTGAATGCACCAAGTGTCATCTACTGGGCCATGAAGCTGCACGCTGTACGGTAGGTACTGACAATCGTAAGAACTGGAACAATAGGGGTAAGTCTGAACCAATTTTAAGTCTTTCAAATGCTAATTCTGCAAGCAAAAGTAATACCTGTTATTTTATTGACTATGTGATTAATGGAGAACCGATACGTGGTTACGTAGATTCAGGTTGTGCAGCTGTTACAATACGCGAATCAGTTGTTGCAAGCCTGAAATTGCCACGCAAACCCACTATGGTACGCCTATGTGGTTATGCCGGCGGTTCGGTGTTATCCACATCAAAAGTAACGTTAAAATTAGAAGTAGATTTAGCCGTTGCTGTTGTAGAAGCACTTATAGTTCCTGATCAAGTACAAGAAATTCCTATAATTATAGGGCAACCTTTTATAAATAACGAAAATGTCGTAGTAGTTGTCCGTGGCAATCAAATACGTTTATTTCAAGTTAACCAAAATGTTTACAATAGCGAGTTACCACTTAGAAAGGTAAATTTATGTGCTAACAAAACTTCGATAATTCCTTCCAAGCATATCGGTCATATTTCTGTCGGTAGTGATGAAAATTTGAATGATGTTTATATTGACTTACAGTATCGCAATTGGGATGATAATTTTCATATAATTGTCCCATGTGTTACCAATTTAATGGAAGGTGGTTATGTTGCTATTATTAATATGTCTGAAAAGCCAATTTGTTACGAAAAGAATAGGGTGGTTGCGCGGGGTCACATATGTTACGAAGATATACAGGGTGAGTCAGTGCATTGTTTACGTACAACTGCATCGACTTTGAAAAGGTTTACGTTAGATGATCTACAAAGTAATATAAATCAAGAATTAAGCAATGATGAGAAGTTTCTTTTGTTACGATTACTTAACGAGTATAGGGATTGTTTTGCAACTACTATGGAGCATATAGGTAAATCAGACATAGCTGAGCTAACAATTCGACTTACGGACGACCAGCCTGTCACGTATAGACCTTATCGACTATCACTTACTGAAAGGGAAAAGGTACGCGGTTTGGTTCAAGAACTATTGGATAATGGAATTATCCAAGAGTCCGAATCCCCTTATGCCAGTCCTATTCTTTTAGTAAAAAAGAAAAACGGCGAAACAAGAATGTGTGTTGATTATCGGGCTCTCAACAGAAAAACTATGAAAGACAAATATCCTCTGCCAAGAATCGATGACCTTCTAGATAACTTGGTTGGTAACAAATATTATTCAAGCTTAGACGTAGCCTCAGGTTACCATCAACTTCCAGTTAGTGAAGACTCTTATTCAGAAAACAGCATTCGTAACTCCCGACGGTCATTACGAATACCTAAAGATGCCGTTTGGTCTGGTTAACGCACCTGTAGTGTTTCAACGCGCGATTAATAAGTTATTAGGCCCGTTACGTTTTACTACAGCCTTGGTGTACCTTGACGATGTACTGGTTCCTTCTAATTCCGTTATTCAAGGAATAGAACGTCTTGAAACTGTATTACGTATTTTCAAAAGTTCAGGTTTAACATTAAAGCTTAACAAATGTTATTTTCTCCAGACTAAAATCGAGTATTTAGGTTATGAAATAACAGAAGAAGGCTTTAAGCCCGGTTTCGATAAAATCCAAGCAGTGGCAGACTTTCCTAAACCAAAAGACGTTCATACAGTCAGGATGTTCTTAGGTCTCTGCAGCTACTTTAGAAAGTTCATCAAAAATTTTGCTACCATAGCCAAACCTATTTCTCAACTGACTAGAAAAGATTGCATATTCCAATGGGGCGAGGATCAAGATATTGCTTTCATGGAATTAAAACAAAAACTGGTAGATAGACCCGTTCTAGCAATGTTTAATCGAGAAGCGAAAACAGAAGTACATTGCGATGCCAGTAAATTGGGCATAGGCAGTATCCTCTCCCAACGACAAGATGATGGAGTTCTTAAACCTGTTCAGTACTACAGTAGAGCTACAACCAAAGCTGAATCGAATTATCATTCTTACGATCTTGAAACTATGGCAGTCGTAGATGCTCTGAAGAAATTTCGAATATATTTAATTGGTACAAATGTCAAGGTTATCACTGATTGCAACTCCCTACGCCACACTCTATTGAAAAGAGACCTAGTTCCTCGCATTGCACGATGGTGGTTATCTCTCCAAGAATTCGACTTTGATATTGAATATCGCCCTGGATCCAAAATGAATCACGTGGATGCTTTGAGTCGAAGTCCGGTTGAAACTTGTCTTGAGCTCCTTATTGTGAACATTGAAGAAGAAGATTGGATCTTATCTGCTCAATTACAGGATCCGAAATGCAAATGTTTGATAGACACGCTAGAAAGCCATCCTACCAATTCTGCAGAGCGACAGACTCACAAAAATTATTGTCTGAAGGACAAACGACTTTTTCGAAAAACAGATAAAGGTCCAAAATGGGTAATTCCTAAATCTGCCAGGAGAAGAATTTTGATGTACTATCACGATGATGCCGGACACTTCGGATCGGACAAAATTTTAGAGTCGATAAGAGCTCGCTGTTGGTTTGCTATGAGAAATTATGTGAAAAACTATATAAAATCTTGCTTGGGATGTCTGTATAACAAAGTACCCTCAGGAAAACCAACGGGCAGTCTCAATCCGATTGATAAGCAAAGCGTTCGTATGGACACTCTACATATTGACCATTTGGGTTTGTGAAGAGTGTAAAGGAAAATTCCTACCTCATAGTAGCGGTGGATGGATTTACAAAATTTTCGTTTCTGAAAGCCGTGCCTAATACTCAAACTGGTCCGGTGATTGCCTTTGTCAACAATATTATTGAATTCTTCGGTGTTCCGAGAAGATTTATTTGCGACAGGGGTACTGCTTATACGAGCAAACGTTTCACTGACTTTTGTTTAAATTTGGGCATTAAAAGAGTATTATGCGCGACAGCAACTCCAAGGGCTAACGGCCAAGTGGAGAGGATGAATCGTTCAATACTATCTGCCCTGATGGCCTCAACTACTGACGAAACTCGTTGGGATGCGGTTGTGAGTCAAGTTCAGTGGGGCATTAATTCGACGGTTAATGCCACCACAGAAAAGAGTCCATATGAATTATTTTTCGGCTACAGGCCTCGAGGCATTAACGATGCTTTCCTGACCGCCGAAGTATGTACGAATGAATATTCAGATCTGAAACATGTGAGAGATAACGCCTCTCGTTTAATAACGAAAAAACAAGAGTATCAAAAAGAAAGTTACGATAAGAAGCATGCTTCGCCGAATAGTTTTCACGTAGGACAACAGGTGCTTGTTCGATCAGCTAAAGGTCCGAATGACGGTATGAGCCGAAAGCTCGAGCCCCGATATAAGGGACCTTTTGTAGTTACGAAAGTCCTTGATAACGACCGTTACGTAATAGAGGACTTGCCGGGTTCGAAACGTACGAAAACGGTTTATAAGGGGATTTACGCTCCCGATCGAATGAAATTATTTGTCGCCAGAGTCTCTTCGAGCGAGAGTACCTCTGAAGATGAACAAATCCATTCTTAATGATCACCGCATGTTTTAATATTGTTTTTTTTGTGTGTTACAGATGTGCCTTCACGGGACGTGAATAATCGTCAGGTAGGCCGACTGTAATCGCTGCAACCCGCCCTGTATGATCGGTCGGTGCCTCACCCTGTAGATGCAGGTCTGCCCGAGTCTCTCAGCGGTTATCTTCTACCCTTTGGAATGTTTAGTGGTGGGCTTATCGCATGAACGACCGAAAAGGGGATGTGTTGTTTTTAAGATGATTAATCGTTTGTATTCCGTTGAAAAATATAGTTCTTGAGTTGAGGTACCGAGTTTCTTTCAACAGTTTTATAATAATTCTTTTATTCAAAATAAAAATAGATTACATATGGTTGTTTGTCATTGATCTTGGCCAGCATGTTGTCACTACTCATTTCAAGAAGCGAGTTTGTGACTACATCTGTTATTTCGATATGACTATGGATGCTGGTTACCACGTTCCAATTCCCATTGCATTCCAGCTATTCTCACTTCCGCATTGACATGCGAGGCGGAAGATAAGATAAGATAAATATGCGGCTTATGTGCTTCTCCACTACGACCTTTGCAGATCTATTGAGTATGCCCTCCTGTTATTCTAGAGTTCCTTGTCTAGACCCGTCCTTATTACTAGACTTTGAATATCAAACCTCAGGTCCTCCCTATATTGGGAGGGTTGTGGTTTTTCCTCCCCTAGCGTCGAAAACCTTAGCCTAGACAGGCCACAGTAGCACAGTATGTGTCCTGAGGTTTCCTCATCTTGGCAAAACCTGCATATGGTTGTGTCTGCCAATCCGATGTTATTGATGTGTTTGTTAAGTCTACAATGACCAGTCAATGTCCTGATTGTTCTCCCACTCTGGTTCAATAGGTACTCCGTGAATTTTGGCGAGGGTTCCTTGATGAACTCTTTGGCCTGCCTCATTCTTGGCGCCTTGTTCCACCATTCTCGAGACTGCTTTTTTATCCAAGTAGTGCTATTTGCTTTTTGCAGCGCTTTCGATATACCACAGAAAGGTTCTGGGCCAATGGGAGCAGATCGTGCCTCTTCTTGGGCTAGTGAGTCTGCCTCTTCATTGCCCTTGTGATCTCAGTGACCAGGTACCCAGGCTAAGGACAATCTATTATGACTGCCCAGCTCTTGTATCGTCTCCAAGCAGTCCCAAAGTAGTTTGGAATTTATCTGCATGGAACTGATTGCTTTTATAGCCGCTTGGCTGTCGGAATATATGACAATGGTCTTTTCCTCAAACTTTTTCCTTAATAGCTCTCCTGCACAGTGCTGTATTGCTGCAACTTCTGCCTGGAATATCGTCACTTGTTTACTTAATCATAGTGAGACTCTTGTCTTCCTGCTCCGACACCTTCCTCGATTTTTGAGCCATCTGTGTAGCAGGCCATTTCTGGATTAATTGGAGGCCCTTCCTTCCATGCCTCTCTGCCTGTTTTGAAGTTTTTCCCGAAGCTATACTTGGGAATCATCTCGTCCGAAGGCATTCCCATTATGGGGTCGATTTCCAACTCAATGTGGTTTCCAATGCAGAGACTAGTAGTTCCACCAGTACTATTCCTTGAAGAAATTTTAAGATATCCGCAGATTTCAATTTAGGCAAGTCTTCCTCTTCTATGTTGTAGTTTCCCAGGTGTTATGCCGTAGGTTTCTTTAATGCCATGCATTCCGCAAGTATGTGAATAGAGGTTTCTTCTTCCATTACAGAGAATCTACATTCTTTCATCTCCACAAGTTGACCTGTCAAAACTCATAGTGCAGTCTTACTCTGGCTTTTGCATTTTTTCGATCGCACTTGTTTTTAGTTTCCCAGGGGTATCTTAGATTGACTTAGTTCTACTAAATCTTCCCTACAGTCCCAATCTTCTCGTTTTTCTGGTTCACCTATTTCTTCCACTATTATATTTGGTGATGATACCGCAAAAGAGTTTTCTTTTTGCTAGTTTATTTGCTATAACGTTTCCTACCATTTCAGTGTATCTTGGAACCCACAGTAGAGACCGGATACTTACTAAGTGATGTAATATTTTGCAGCTTCAAAAGAATACGACTTTATAGTCGTTGGTTCGGGTGCGGCTGGATCTGTAGTTGCCAATAGACTTTCGGAAAATTCAGATTGGAAAATATTACTACTAGAAGCCGGATCTCCTCCAGACGCGTTAACGAGTGTCCCTTATTATTCAGTACTTTATCAATTAAGTTCCTACAATTGGGGATACACTATGGAAAAAGAAGACGGGGTGTGTGAAGCTATGGTTGATAACCGATGTGCGTGGCCGAGAGGGAAAGCTCTAGGTGGTACATCGGCGACTCAAAGCTATACGATATATTCAAGAGGAAATCCTATAGATTACGATAAATGGGCAGCTAAAGGTATATTATTTAATTAGTTCTCTTGGTTAGTCTTTGAAGTATCCACTTATCATTAAAATTCAGTCAGTGACTTCCTTTCCAGTGCAGTAACTTTAATAGGAGCACTGCTCCCGTCAACTGTCATCTATAAATAGACTCTTGTCTGCGACATTTAGTTTGTTTGACAGCCATTGAAAACAGACAACCTCTTGAATTTTAATAAGACCGGCTCCACACGTGGGAGCTAACAACATCTGTCTAATATGTGTATTAGCAGAATAACATTAGACCCAATGTTTAATTATTTCCGTCGGCTATCAGTTTTTGCGACACACATTAAAGGGATTGGCGCCAAAGTGAGCGGATGATAATAATGTCGTCACGGGATAATGAAAAATTGTTTGTTGTCATCCACCACCTACTTCGACGAGGTCGCAGAGTAATTTATACATCAGACATGTTGATGAAGGCTCTAACTGAAATAAACTGAATTTGTCAATCCTCCTCCAATGTGTGGGCGCCACAATGAACATTGTAACCGAATGTCAACCCAATAATGCTAGCACTGGCTCCCATCTGTGGAGCCGGCCTAACGGGTATTCCATATTCCAACGAATCGTTTTTGTCGATTATTTTATTCGACAGCTCGAACGGAGTCGAATTTGACCGAATGGCAATATATTGTGATGTTATAAATAACCTCACAAAGAATAAACTTATTACATGTGAAACTCAACGAGAAAAAAAGGTAGAAACTACTGAAGTTACAAAAATATATTGTGACAGTATATAAACACACTCTGTATGTTAACAAAGAAATATAATTAAAACTAATGAAATTAAACTTATCTTATTATCACTTTTACATATTTACAAAAACCTAGAATATTTGATTTGATAACAATATTGACTGATATTGATTATTAAGTGGCGTTGGTATTGTCAGTGTTCATTATTGTATTTTGAGTTTTATCTGGCATCTTAAGCTTTTGTATTTTGTAATTAGTATAAATAATCGTTTTTTGTGATTTTGAAAAGTTTATTGTTTTGTATAGTATATTGTTTTGTGTAGTAAGCCACTGGTACGTTTATGGCAGATATCGGCCATGTTTCCTCGCCCTTTGCCGATGCCGCATAGCTTCAGATAGGTTTGCAAACGGTACCGAGTCTATAGAATTTGAAGAGTGCTAGGTTAATATATAAAAAACTGCTTCAACAGTTTTATAAACAGACCATCAATAATTTTTTTAATTAATGAAAAAAACAATAACTTTATTCACAGAGTACATTAATTTTTAAGGTAATTCAGGTTGGTCATACGATGAAGTTCTTCCTTATTTTTTGAAATCTGAAAATTGTCGTCTTGGGAGCATTTGCAGTAACAAGTATCACAATACTAGCGGCCCAATAAGCATTGAATATGGTTATGAAAGTGAACTGTCACGAATATTCATATCAGCAGGTAAAATAACAATGAAATTATTTCTAAAATTGAGTGTAGAGAGAGGGAGGAATAGAATAAGTATATGAAAAGAATGAGGAAAAGAGAGATAATGGGGAGAAATGAAGAGAGGATATAAAGAAAGATAGAGAGGGAGAGAGAAAATCAGATAATTGAAGAAGAGAAACAAAGACAGAGGAAGAGTGGAGAGTATCGAGAGAAAGAGCCGCTACCTGGTTCAACTCAAGGTTAAGAAGTTAAACACCCATTTTTTTATGTGGCCTAATCTGTAGGGTAAAACGATGCATTTATGAAAATGTGCTTCGGATTTTTGTTGAACGCGGAAATAGGGTTGTTGTGGACATTTTTCAATTATTGGGAGTACTTGAGGTTGTTATTTGAGTTAATTGATCTGAGTCTCAGTTTTAATTTATGTGTATTATTGCAACAACCTTTAAGAGTAAAAAAGATGTAACGAATTAAGTATTTTTTATATGATTTTTTTGTTTGGCTAGAAAAATATCTCAAATCTCTTAGTTATTAATAACTGCTTTCTGTTTTAGGTCAAGAGCTTGGTATTAACCAAGTAGACTACAACTCGCGGGACTTTTTAGGATTTTCTCACATACAATCAACTCAAAAACACGGCAAACGAGATAGCGTCAAAACAGCATTTTTAGAACCCATACGTTTTCGAAAAAATTTAGATATTCTAGTTTCAGCCAGAGTAACCAAAGTATTGATTGATCCTACCACCAAATCTGCACAAGGTGTGGAGTTTTATTATAAAAACAAAAAATGGTCAGTAAATGCAAGCAAAGAAGTTGTTCTATCAGCTGGATCTTTCAATTCTCCTCAACTTCTTATGCTTAGTGGTGTAGGTCCAAAAAAACATTTGACAGAATTAGGTAAATTAATATTCAACGTTAACCACATATATATTTCCTGATTTTTCTCCTCAGTTTTCTTATTGCCGATAAATCATTACCAAAAACAACAAACTTTTTGGAGTACTCTTCAGACATACTTCCTAATACTGTGGCTTTACTAATCGGCACATGGAGAAGTATCGACCTTAGTTCCTCCAAGGTCTTTCATCAACACTGATGTGTAGTTGTTATAATGCTTATGAAAATGGATTGTGACAACAGCTAATGCATTTTAGGATGAGTTTTCTGGCGTAAAGAATTTGACAATCTAGAGAAGAAACGGATTCCATTATAGGATATTAGTTATCTGGGAATGCGATGGAAAACTTCTTGTATGGGGAGTTTCGATAACCTTCAATGGCAGAAGCCTTATACTCATATTAAATTGTAGTATTTTGATGACTAAAATCCATCTATTCAAACAACTTGTTCATAAAACAATAGATAAGTTAGGAGAAAAGCCCAAACAAAAAATATGCCCCAGGTTGTCCAAAGTTTTGATAAGCAATTGATAAAGAAAAATCAAGAACGTGACTCTTTGGCGGTTATCATTCCCAGAGACAAAAGGATATACGATAGCTATTTAGGATCAAGGAATTGATACTAGCAATCACAATAAATTTGTTATTAGAGGTGCAAAAACTGCATCAGACCAATTTGAAAGGTTCCAGCAAACCAGAGATGCAACATTGGAGCGTATAGCGAACACTGAGTACTCACTCAGATCCTATCAACTTTGCAACATAGTCCATTAGACGTTGGCTACATTTTGATTAGTTAACACCTACACTTCTACAGGACTCGTCAAGACAGTCTAAGCAAACTTAGTTTTCATTTGCAGAAGGTGGCGAGATTGGAGAAGTGAGATATCCTTCGTGAATTTTGAATCCACTGAATCTAGTCCCATTCGGCTTAACATTCGGGATAAATAACTACCAGGAAATGTTAAATATGTGCGTAGTATTTTGATAATAATGAATAAAGGTTCTGAAACTATAAGAGTATGTTCTGCTCTACTGCTGTATCTTCACTGGGTGGTAAAAATTCAGAAGTGCGGATCATGGGTTACACATGCTGTCAGGATAATCTCCCCTAGTTGGCTTACTTGCCACCGTTCGACTCTGGACGCAAGCAACGATTTTTTCATCGGATCGTTACTGCAAGCATATTTTGCGGCTCTGGAAACCAATTAACGTAATTATCGATTGTTTTTCAGGTATTCCTGTAATCAAAGATCTTCCAGTAGGAGAAACATTATATGATCAAATCACTCACATTACCCAATTTTTTATTATTAACAAAACAGAAGAAAAATTGGAACAACAATTTGACCCACTAACATGGACAAACTGGTTAATAAACGGAGAGGGGCTTTTAACTTCTGACAGTGGAATAGATAACATTGGTTTTATCAGAACAAATGTATCCGAGGATGTTGAAGGCTATCCTGATCTCGAAATTCTACTTAACAGTAAGTACTTAATATATTTCTGATTTGTTACTTTCTTGATATTCCTCATCGAGTAGCTTATACCATTGTACTGTGTCAGCGGTATTGGATTCATGATCCATATTTTATGTGTCAATTCTATTACTGTTTGCTGTTTCCTATATTCTTGTGTGGTCTTCATACTTCTTGGATTCTGTCATTTTTTGTTACCCCCCAATACGGTGGATAAACAAATGGAGATAAGCCACGTTCTAATCGCTTGTTTCAATTCGCAACCGCTCTGTATTGCTCTGACGATAGCATTTGCTTGCATTGCAGCGCGGGGTATAGGTGAATACACAAAACGGAGCGCAGCAGATTGCTGGGGGACACTGACAGTATTCTGGGAATGACTTCTGACATAATGCCTTTAACAGTGAACTATGACCTGCTTTATACCATCCTAATTCCAGCTAGAGACAGCTGGATCTTCCCTAAGGAGGAACTTCTAAGAGCAGATAGCTGTTGGTACGCAGATGGTTTAAAAACATCCGCAGGCTCTGCTGAAGGTGTTCATTCATTCATATATTTGGGTTGTGCTCATCAGTCCAGGTACTTGAACTGAATCTTTGTACCCTTTCCGATGTTATCTACTTCCATTCCTGAAGCTTCGTGTCTTCTATAAAGGCCACTAGTTTGACTGGAGGGATTTTCAGTAGTTGTGATGGTTGTATTAATTCCTCTCCAAAGTGCTTCCGTCTAAGTTCTTGTAAGTCCTCGCAGAAGCAGAGTATGTGGGTAGGTGTTTTATCATCAAGTTCACATTTTCTACACATAGGTTCACTGACTTTGCCCATATTGTACATATGTTTCCTCAAGGTGCAGTGTCCAGTCACCAGGTCGGCAACTGTCTTCAAATGTCTCTTACCCAGTTTCACCAGAGTTCCTTGCCTACCTTGTTCAGTAAACTCTTTGTATGAAGGTGCCCTTGTGTCACCCTTCATTTGAATTGGTGTTCGCTATCTAGCCAGTTCCCGTTTTCCCCTCTTATGCAATCTTTTGTGATTCCACAAAACCGTTCCGGACCTATGAAGTCTCCTTTAGAGCCTTCTTTAGCTAACTGGTCCGCTATTTCATTACCTGCAATCCCATCATGTGCCGGCACCCATATTAGAGTCACTTTGTTGTCTCTTGCCAGCCTGTTGAGGGATTCTTTGCAGTTTTTCACCAGTCTAGACCTAGTTGTTGGATTACTGATACCTTTAAGCAGAGCTTGGCTGTCAGTGAATATTTCAATTTTTTGTCCGGTATATCCTCTTCTGATGTTTTCATCAATACAGGCTATAGCGGCAATCGTCTCTGCTTGAAACACAGTCGTATATCGACCAAGGCTAAAGAACATTCTCTTTCTAGGTACTTTTATACCAGCCTCAGTGCCATGGTTTGTTTTGGAGCCATTGGTGAACCAGATGATTTCTCCAGAATTACCTGGGTGTATCAACTGTTCCCTAGATGAGATGATGATATTCACTCGCTCAGTGAACATATTCTCTGGTGTAACGCTATCAAAACTCATGTGAAATATGGGTTCGTCTAGTTCGTCTAGTCCAGTTGAATCAGTGTGTCCTTCTCGAACATTGTTCGGGAACCATGAGTCTCCCGATCTCAGCCTAAGAATTGCCATCATTGCCTCCGCCCTTATAAAAAGTTCTAGAGGAAGAAGTCCAATAAGGTCTTCCATTGATGCCGTCCCCGTGCTGTACATTGCCCCGGTAATACCAAGAAGGACTTGTCTTTGGATTGCAGTTAATATATTAACTGCAGAGGACACTTCTGTCCTCCTTCACCAGACTATCGTTCCATAGGGGATCGTTGGCCTTATCACAGTTGTGTAGAGTCAGTGAACCACCTGAGGTCGTATTCCCCAGGTTTTGCCCATAACTCTTCTGCATTGCCAGAAAAGCCTAGTCGCCCTGGTAGTAATTTTTTCCGGGTGTGCCTTCCAATTCAGTGTGGAATGAAGGGTCACTCCCAGATATTTAACTTCTTGGATATTTCTAGTTCTTCTCCGAACAACAGTACTCTACCCTACGGGAGAACTCTTCTATTCGTATTCGTGCTGAAGGTGTATTTCAGGCAGAAATTTACGCCGTCAATTTATGTGTGAAGAGATATTGGTAGGGCTTAACACAAGAGCGAAATTTGTCTCGTCTTGAAAAAGCTAGACGATACGAGACGAGACACTTTTGGAAAAAAATTTGGCGATACCGAGACCACATATTATGGTGTACCCCGAGAGCGCCGTTTCTAGTCTCGAAAAATAAGAAAAAGTCTACATTGTGTCAGATATTTAATAAAACGACACCTCATAATTGAATAGTTTATATACAAAACAATGCGAAATAAACTCAAGAAGGGTTCCCTTTCTTACCTTCGCTAAGGTCGCAGTACTCGACCCAATTGAAATTTACGAAACGATACCTTTTTAAAACTCAACTACTCGATTAGATTGTTTCGAATAATCGTAGAATTAAGTTTTTGTATTATAATATTTAGCGAGACGAGACAACTGGTAACAGAATTGATTAGACCAGGGCGAGATTTCTGAAAGTCTCGTCCTATCTAGACCAATAAAAGTTTCTTGGACAGCCAAGTGGCTTTGCTCTTAGTGTGTAACTTCGAAATTGGTATCAAACTGCTCTCTTTAATAGTATGACTTAGAAAGTTTCTATGGCCTGGATCTCTGGCCATTGTGGTATGCATGGCAATAAAGAGGAAGACTCTCTTGCTAGAGAGGGTGCCGCAGGGGGATTTATCGGACCAGAATCTGCAATGGGAATCTCATGAAGTTTTATAGCAATTGGAGAATAAAAATCTAGTACGTTATTTTGTATTTTACAGGTTTTGGTGGAATGAATTACGATTATGGCCTGGTATCAAGACCTGAACTCAGAGTAAGACAAGATATATACGACGAATACATTACTACATTGCAAGGACTATCAATTTATTCACTTCTGCCTGTATTAATCCATCCCAAATCAGTGGGATCTTTAAAACTGAAATCGGGTAATCCATTTGACCCTCCTTTATTACACGGGGAATATTATACAGACTCAGATGATCAGGATTTGAAAACGATGATTGCCGGTATTAGATTTGGACAAAAACTTTCAAAAACTGCAGCTTTCCAACGACTCGGAGCCAAAGAATACGACAAACCCTTTCCTGGTAAGTGATATTCATTTAATCCAACCCAATTCAAATCAGCAAAAATGAATTTAGCTCTAAGAATAGATCTGAGAAATATTTGTCAACGATCTGAAATTGCTCAAAAACTCTTGGAAAATTTCGTTTGGGAGATGTTTTTATACCGTGTTCCAATGACTCTACCTAATAGATAGTTATGTTGATTTTGAGAACATCGATCGATTGTGGCTTATTTGTATAAACTTGCGACTTCAGGATACTCCATAAGAAAAAGTCTTGGTCTGGGAAAGATAAACTCGCCCTTGAATAATTCATATAGAATATCCATCATGCCGTCCGCTGTGTGGCACGTCCTTATCGCATTTGACGTACGGATGTTGGCTAATTGATTACCGAACCGATGGTCTCGAATTTGGCAAAAAAAAACTAGGCTTTGGCGCGTCTGCGATAAAATGGGCGCAACGCTTGTACTAACGAACTCTCATTAACCGACTTCTAAAAAAGAGGAGGATATGTATATATTTTTTATATAATATGTTCTGGCATAACTACTTTGGTAATGAACCGATTTCTGATGATTCTTTTTGGGTTGGGTTCAGCATAGCTCCTAGATGGTCCGCTTTCAATTTCATTGGTATTGGACATGGAACTTCCAAGGAAGTCTTCAAAATCCAATAGAAAATGTATAGTGTTTGAGGTATTGCTAGGTTTATGACAATTACAAGACAAAGTACCTCCAGTACCCTCTAGCAGGTGGACAACCGAATGTCCTAGACATCGCGATGTTGAAAGACATCGAGGTGCCCTGGGACATTTGGACCGCTGTCGGAAGAGACGCCCACGTGCAATACGTCGGGGACGGTTCAAGACAAGAAAGAAGACAGATTGGACGAAGTTCAGGAGAATAGCGGGCCAAGTACTGAGTCCGATAGAAGAAATAGGAATCAAAGAAGAAATAGAAGACAGAGTCCGTTCCTTCGAAGAAGCACTATCAGAAGTGATAGAAAAAAGTACCACGACAACCGTATCGGAAAAATAAAGAAAATTCCAACACCTGAAAGACTTGATAAGAGAGAAAAACAGAGCCTCAAGGATTGCCAGTAGAAAACAGGACCAAGAGGACAGAAACAGAGTAGCAACACTCAAAATAGAACTTGAAGAAAAACTAAAACAACATAATAGCGACACATGGAACAGGAAAATAAACGAATTAGACTCACAAAAACCAGGCCTGTGGAAAATCGCAAAGGTACTAAGGGAAGAAGAGGAAGTAGAAGGACTCATAGGAGAGGAAGAAGAAAACCCAGAAATATTAGGATTCTCAACCCCAGAAGAAATATTAGGATTCTCAACCCCAGAAGAAATATTAGGATTCTCAACCCCAGAAGAAATAATGCGATTCATGTCAGCAAGGAAGGCACCTGGAATAGACGGGATATCCAACAGGGCTCTGAAAAACATGCCAGTAAAGGGATTAATGCATCTAAACTGCATAATCAACGCGATGCTAAGGATCAGATACTTCCCAACAAGATGGAAAAAAAGCCGAAGTAGTCATGATCAAGAAAATGGGAAAATGTCCGACTTTCCCTCAAAATTACCGCCCGATAAGCTTATTACCGTCAATGGGCAAAATAGCCTAAAGGGTCATTCTAAGGATTCTTAAGACTCAAACAAGAGAATTAAATATATAACCAGAGGAGTAGTTCGGATTCAGGGAAGAACACAGTACCGAACAAAAAATCCTGAGATTGGTAAAATTCACCACTCAATTCACCTTCGATAGAGTTTGGTCCGAAGGATCGATATATAAAATGAATAATCAGGGATATACCAAACCTCTTTTAAGACTCCTTTATAGCTACCTCAAAGAGAGGAAATTCCACGTGAAAGTAGCACAAGCCAGGTCTCAAGGACAAATGGAAGCCGGAATACCGCAAAGAGCGATACTTTCACACTTGCTATATACCATATACACGGCAGACATACTGAAAACAGATAACACCATCATGGCAATGTACGCTGACGAAACCGCTATAGCGACAAGATGCAGGAAACCAAAGAACATCACTAGGAGAACACAAACAGCAACGAAAGCTATAGAAGAAGGGTGCACCACGTGGAAAATCCAAATCGACGGAGAAAAATCCCAGGCTGTATTTTTCAAGAAAAAAGACACAGACCTGAAGAAAACATAGAAATAGACGGAAAAGAAGTCTCTTGGACGGATAAAGCAAAGTATCTAGGAGTGATACTAGACAAGGGACTGACATTCAACGATCACGTAAACTCAGTGTTAGCTAAAACTAAACAGGCAAGGGCGAGGCTAAACGGACTACTCGGCAGAAGAAGCAAACTGGATCTAAAGACGACAAAACTACGATTTATAAGAAGCATAATAATCCCAATACTAACATATGCATCAGTTGCATGGGGACACACCTGCGAAACAAATAGGAAAGAATTACAGGCACAACAAAACATCTCGATCAGGCAGGCTCTGGATGCTCCCTGGTATGTGAGAAACGAAGATATTTACAACGATTTAAAACCACAGAAGGTACTGGAGATAATGGACGCAAGAGCCAAAAAGCTATTTAAAGAGCTTAGATTTTATCCGAACACAGAGCTGAGAGACCTGACGAGATATACAAGAGAAGACAACAGGAAATACAAAAGACCTAGGAAACAATTAGAGGACAACCCATAGGAAGAAAACTATTAGAAAAACCCCACCAAACGTGTGCGCACGTTAAGGCGGGCACATACGCACTCGCTGGCAGCACAGCTGAGTATACTACTGTTCTACGTCACTCGCTTTGGCGCGCTATGGAGGTAGTTTGAAATTATTTTAATAAACACGGAACTTCAAACTATGTTTTCCAAGTTAATATTGATTTTAAAAAAAGCCTCGAGGTTTAGGATTTTTAGACGCCACTTAATGAATAATGAAGATCCTTTACATTTTAACTAGGAACATCTCAGAATTCGTAACAGTAGGGAGGTACGGTTTTCGCCGAGTAATTTCTTTTTAAAAAAAGTTTTTTTCAGGATAAATATTTATACATGAATTATATAAAATAACGGTTTTTAGGGTGTGAAAATATCGTTTACGATACCGACGAGTACTATAAATGCGTTCTACAAAGTACAACGGTCTCGATACATCATCAAGTGGGAGCCTGCAAGATGGGTCCAAACGATACTGTAGGTGTAGTCGATAACGATTTGCGTGTGTATGGGATTAAGAAATTAAGAGTTGCAGATACAAGTGTGGTACCGCTGCCATTGTCGGGACATGCAGAGGCGCCTAGTATGATGATTGGTGAAAAAATGGGAGAAATATTAAAAGAGTATTGGAAAAAATAACAGAAAAAAATAGTGATATATCTAGTTATATAAAAAATCAGAATGATAAGTGGATATTCTGCCTTAATTTGCAATATAATAAACGGCCAGGACGCTATTCTTGACATCGTTTGCAATTATATAAATTTTAATTTCTGGCATTCACATGTGAAGTTGAAATAGAAAAAATATCTCGTTCAGTTAAAATGTAGGTTAACCAATTAAATTAGATACAGTAAAATAAATAAAAATACATGATAAGACAATACTTTTTCATTGCAATAAATAATAAAGTGACGTCACCCTTCTTACTTCTTCTGTAACTGAACAGTCCGTTACACTACACATCGCATCTGAGAGTGCACGCCTAGAAATATCAACATGTATTTAGACACCGTTTCCCAGAACGTCTAAGGCTAATTGCACACACACCGATTTTGGACGGCCGATTTTATACCGATTGTCCAAATTCCAATAATGAACCACATATGGGAACGGGACCCGGCACACACGCCGACCGCAGATCGGTGACTTGCGTCTAGGCTCTCCGTTTAATTTTGTAGCCCGTATTCACGCATGCGCATTTCATGATCAGTTTGCCTCGTCTTGTCCTTTTGAAATTTTTGGTTAGAATAATTAGGAACTAATACTTGTTTGTTTCTAATAAGTTTCATAATTTTTTTGGTTAAAACAGATCATTGGTTAATTTTTGATGAAGGGGAAGGGAAAATAACCATTCCATTCACCCTGTCCCTGGACTTGTACGTCAAAGAGGTTGCGTTAATGGCCATGTTACGATTGCGTACGGCTGGTGTAAACCCCGAGAAGCGCTTACTGCGCTACCTCTGCTGCAGGCGGCCAATTATGCAATTGCATAATGACGATGGAAATGGGGAAGGAAAAAATGGGAGGAACCCTCTGGACCCCTCAGATGGGACGAGTCTGGTCAAATAGGAGAAAGGCGAGAGCAGTGCGCGGGAAGTAGGAATGTAGGGGATGGATGGAGGGTGTCACAGATGAATTTAGGAAAATACAGGATAGCGCATGATATATTGGATGAAGTGATTTTTAGGAGGGAAGTGGATGTGGTGTGTGGATCTGAGGTAAATGCTAGATATGTGGGAAATCAGGGATGGATTATGGAGGATACAGGAGAGGCAGAAATAATAGTGGTGGGGGATGGACTGAGGGCGGATGAAGTGAGGAAGGGAAACGGATGGGTGGTAATGCGAATGGGAGACATGGTGGTGTACAGTGTGTATATAAGCCCCAATGTCAGCCTGGAAGAATATGAGAGGAGCATGACATGATTGGAGGACGATCTGAGGGTGTCAAAAGGAAAAAGGAGGATCAGAAGGAGAATGGTGACAGGGGACTTCAATGCTAAGAATACTGTATGGGCAGGGAAGAAAACGGATAGTAGAGGGGAGATCCTGGAGGAAGTGTTGACATCCAACGGGTTGATGGTGCTGAATGATGGACTACTGCCCACCTTCGTGATATAACAGCATGTGATGAATGGCTGGGGGAAAAAGTGAGTAGTTGGAGGGTGCTGGAGAATGGGGAAAGCTTGAGCTTACATAGGAATGTGTAGACGGATATAAGGAAAGGGAGAAAGGATTTATTGGAAGAGTGGGGATGGAAGTGAACGAAGGCCGAGGCAGAGAGTATGAGGAAGAAAGTAAGAGAGCAGATAGAAAGGGGACTTGGACATGATGCAGTTGAATTGTACAATGTGATACAGGGCAGTAAAAGAGAGGGAAAGAGGGGCAATAGGCGAGAGCGGAGGGCCAAATACTGGTGGAATGAGGTGGATAGAGGAGCTGTGGAGGGAGTATAAGAAAACGGATGCTGAGATGAAGAGGAAGGAAAGAGGGGGATACAAAGAGAAAAAGGAACTGGAGCGTAGGGTGGAGAGGGAAAAAAGGGAAGTGGGAAGAGTTACTGGGGGAATTGGAAAACAATCCATGGGGAAAGGCGTATAAGATAGCGGTGAAGAGGATGGGTGGAAATAGGAACGAGGTGCTAGAGGAAGATTGGGAGAAGGATATTATAGAGATATTGTTCACAGGGGGAGAAGGAGGAGTGGGGGGCAGATTTCGAGAAATTAGGGATACTAGGGGGGTAGGGAAAATGAGGGGGATACGGCCGGTAGAGAAGTGGGAAGTAGAGGGGGGGGGAGAAACATTAAAGTAAGGAAAGCCTCCGGAATAATTGGCCTGAGGGGTGATATGATGAAGAGGCTGTTGGATGACAATGGGGAGTACTGAGGGAGGAAGAGTTCCTGGAAGGATGGAAAGTGGCCAGGGTAATACTGATGAAGAAGGCGGGTAGAGAGTAGAAGAGGGTGGGGGACCACACTACTGTGTGGTATGGGTAAATTGATGGAGGGGATAATAAAGGATAGGATTGAGGAGGTAGGAATGGGGGTTTTAGGGTAAACCAGCACGAGTTTACGAAGGGCAAATCATGCATCTCGGCACTGGGCAGGGTGATGGGCTTGGTGGAAAGAGCTAGAGAGGACAGCTGAAGGAGCAAGAAATTGGCCCTACTCGTGTTCTTCGACGTAGGGAACGAGTTCAACAGTGTCAGTAAACGAGCAGTGTTGAACGCGTTGCTGATGCTTGGAGTGGGGCAGGGGTTGGTTAACCTGGTGGAGGACAACCTGACGGGGCGTGTGATAGTAGACTCTACAGGGAGGAGGTATGAGACGGAAACTGGTGTGCCCCAGGGCTCTGTTCTTGGACCGACGCTCTGGAAGTGTGTGTTTGATGAGGTTTGTGGGATACGGTGTATGCGGACGATGTGTGACAATGGAAGGCTGGAATCAAAGGCAAAACAAAATGATTGAATAGAGATTTGCCAGACCTTTTAAATGAGGTATGACTTGATACCTAATGCCATATGAAAAAATTCAAGGGGTATTTCCAGTAGGGAGGGGGTGAATCTGACGTTTATGACATTAGCGTTAAAAAGTGTCCCCCTCAAGTTAATAGTTGACATGTTTCGGCATTTCTTTCTAATATGTGCCATTTCTGAAATATTAAGGGTGGGTCCTTTTCAAATGAACACAGTGTATATTCTACAAATAGTTGGGGAGAGTTGCGACATAATTCGCAAACAGGTAGAGTTTTTGCGGCCATAAGATTCCAATTGTTTTCTGTAGTTTTTCCAAATTTTAGACTGAGTAGATTCGGAGATAACGGGGGTGGAATGGTCAATTTTATTAAATAGCTCTAAACTATTTATTTTAAAATTGCCGCTCTGAGCGACACACGGGTTTTTTCTAAAACCTGTTTCTATAAAAATGTTTGGTAAAAATTAATTACTACTTATTAATAACCTCAAATTTTATAGTTGCGATTTTAAAACGTAAAGGGCCCCATTCAAGTTGAGATCGGTATCAATACGTGTGGCGCGACAGGCGGCGATACATGTATATCATATTTGTATCCATGTTTCAACTGTTCCCTACACGTGTTCCCTCAGGAAACATCAGTTCAGTCACCGGTTAAGTTCGATTCACATTTAAAACAAAAACGGTGCCGCCTGCCATGCCCGTACTTGTAGCAGTGGCATTATCAGACGTTTCGAAGAAGAAAAAATGACAAAAAATAATATGGGCAAAGAAAATGGTTACGTGAGAGAAACAAATATAGAGTGGTAAATTTACTGCAAGAATTAAAGTTCAGATGCGTCCTCCAAATTGTCACCTAAATTTGATTTTCCCTCTCTAGGCATTTCAGAGTCGGCAATAAAACTCAAAATGTCATATAGTACCACAAGTTTGGCACGTATACCTTGTCGGTAGATGTTCCACTTTTTATAGTATAGTGCTCAAAGATTGAAAAGTCGTATAAAAACTAATTCCGTGTGCAACTCTTTTTTAAAATGATTTGACATATTTATATGATAGTGTATCCCTTCCTAAGTCGAATGTACCCAGCAGTATAAAAATCGTGACTGGAGAAAGGGCGGGGGGAGCATTTTTGTTGAAAAAAATTCAAAAAACAATTTATTCCTCAGGAACTAAGTAGAAGTAAGGGGGCACAATAGATCTTTTAGGTCTTAGTGAATGTCACCCTAATATACATATAGTAAATTTTATACCCATTTAGAATAAGACCATCCTTATTTATTTTTAATAAATCGGTTGAAACAAAAAATTACCAACAAAAATGGACGTCGTAACTAATTTATTAGATGTCACGTTTTTGAAGTTACGTCAAATTTTGATTTCATGTTAATGTCATAACGCACAATAAGATATAAAAATGCGATATTCTGATGAATCCAAAAAACTTATGCGTAATGTAGTAAACTATTTTCAAAACGATTTAGGATCTCGATTTAAGGCAATTCAAAAAGCGTCCGAAGCACTAAAAGTTCCAGAAAGCACATTATATAATCTTGAAAAACCAAACAGAGCTACAGATTTCGAATTTAGAAGAAATATGTCTGCAAGCGTTTCCCGGAGCAAAACCCGAATTACAAAAAATACCCTGCATTGTTTGAGGGAAGTAATTTATAAAATGTATGCGCGAAAGGATAAAATCACAGTAGAAACTATTTTACGGCAATTTATCGAAGAGTCTCCAGAAACTAAGATTTACAAAGGTTCGTTATATTTGGGAATTAAAAAAATGGGTTTTCATTTCAAAAAACAGGACGGAAGAAAACATTTATTGCAAATGCCTGCAGTCAGATTAAAAAGAATATTATTTTTGAATAAATACCATGCTGCTAAAAGCGAAAAGCTCTTTACACCTGTTTTTCTGGATGAGACATGGGTTTTTAGTAAAAGCGGGGACAGAAGAATGTGGCAATAAGATGGTACTAAACACAGTGATTTAAAAATAACTGGAAGTGGGACAAGATATGTAATTGTTCATGCCGGTAATAAAAAAGGTTTTGTGGCAAATGCATCGCTTATTTTTGAATGCAATAAAAAAACAGGCGATTACCATGATAACATGAACACCGAAAATTTTGAAAATTGGTTTAAACAGCAACTAATTGTAAACTTGGAAGAACCATCGTTAATTATAATGGATAACGCAACGTATCACAGTCGCCTGGATGAAGAAATCCCAAGAAAAAGTTGGAGTAAAACACGCATGTTAGAATGGCTCAAAAAAAAGAATATTCCTTTTCCAGATCACATTTTAAAGGATGCTGTTTGGAATATAATTGAAAAGCAAGTTTTGCCAGAAAAAAATTATCATTTAGGCAAATACGCTGCCGAGCATGGTCATTGTGTTCTCAGGCTACCACCCTATCATTGCCATTTTAATGCCATCGAAATGGTATGGTCAGAAACTAAAAGGCATTATGGCCAAGCTATTACGAAAACTGCAAGGTCACGTACTGAAGTCTCAAAAGTATGGAATGTACCGGAGCAACACTGGCAGAATTACATAAATCATACAGAGAAAGTTATTTCTGAAGCATGGGAAGTAGAAAACAAACTGGACCTACTAAACATCGAACCTATGGTGATCTCTGTATCCAATGAATCCGATGATGAACTATCACTTTCCGAAAGTTATTCTGATTTAGAAACTAATTAAACTTTGCCTTGAAGATCACGTTGTCATTTTTTTTAAATCTAGAATTTGTACTTAATCGAACTCTGAATTGCCATATTTTTTTAAGAAAACTATGTATCTAGTTAATAAAACAATGTTTTTAAAATTAGTGCGCTTCTTTTATATTCTTTTATTATGTCAACATCTTTAGAATTTTATGAATTTCATAAAATTAATTTGTATTATTACAAACCGCCACTGATAATATGAAATTTCAAGTCACTACGCCAATGCAATAAGAAATATGTCAAGCATTTGACATGACAAAGGTCATAACCTAATTTTTTTCATGCGGGTTCAGATGGTTCAAGAAGCCGCATACGTTAAGTTACTAAAACGGCTGGTACCTCTAAATAGGTATTAATTTTACTAGTAAATTTTATACCCATTTAGAATAAGACCATCCTTATTGATTATTAATAAATCGGTTGAAACAAAAAATTACCAACAAAAATGAACGTCGTAACTAATTTATTAGATGTCACGTTTTTGAAGTTAGGTCAAATTTTGATTTCATGTTAATGTCAGATGGTTCAAGAAGCCGCATACGTTAAGTTACTAAAACGGCTGGTACCTCTAAATAGGTATTAATTTTACTATAGCTAAAGTAGCCCAAAACAATTTTTTTAGTCAAATAGACTTAAAAAGCGCTTACCATCAAGTTCCCATACTTGTAAAAGAACGACCCTATACATACAGCTTTCGAAGCTTGTGGAAAACTTTACCAGTTCACACGAATTCCATTTGAAGTTACTAACGGTGTATCTGCTTTTCAAAGAACAATCGAATATATTATAACGGAAGAAAATCTCAAAGGAACATATGCTTACTTAGACGATGTTACAGTGTGTGGAAAAAATCAAAAAGAACACGATGTAAATTTACGAAATTTTCAAGACGTCGTTAAAAAGTATAACTTAACGCTTAACACAGACAAATGTAAGTTTAGCATTACTTCAATAAATCTGTTAGGTTACACTATTGAAAATAACACAATTAAGCCCGATAGTGAACGATTGAAGCCATTGATGAATCTTCCTGTTCCAACAGATACTGCTTCATTTAGGAGAGCTTTAGGAATGTTTGCCCATTACTCAAAATGGATTAAGCATTTTTCAGAGAAGATCAGCAGTTTAGTAAATACCAATCATTTTCCTCTGAGTACTGAAGCCATCTCGAATTTTAAAGCACTTAAATTGGATATAGCTAAGTCGGCCCTAACAGTCATTGATACTGAAGATATATTCACGATAGAAACAGATGCATCGGAGCATTCCATAGCAGCTTCATTATCACAAAAAGGACGACCAGTGGCGTTTTTCTCACGTTCAGTGAAAAATCTTCCCTATTCTGTTGCAGATATTCGATAAATTACTACATCATGTAGAATATGTGCAGAAATTAAACCACGTTTCGCAAGAAATAATAGCAAATTAGTGAAAGCAACATCTCCTTTTAATAGGATTAGTATTGATTTTAAAGGTCCGTTGCCTTCAGCCAGTTCAAATAAATATCTACTTACCATTATCGATGAATTTTCCCGTTTCCCTTTTGCCTATCCATGTAAAGATATTTCTGCCTCAACCGTCATTAAATGTTTGAGTGATCTTTTCCTGACTTTTGGAGCACCTGCTTATGTACACTCAGATAGAGGATCGTCGTTTATGTCCCAAGAGGTAAAAGCGTTCCTTCTTCGACATGGGGTGGCATGTAGCAGGACGACCCCTTATAATCCTCAAGGAAATGGTCAAGTGGAGCGACTGATTGGAACTTCATGGAAAACGATACAACTTTCATTGCGCTCCAGTAATATGGTGATATCTAATTGGGAACAAAATCTGCCTATAGCTCTAAACGCTATTCGATCTTTACTCTGTACTTCTACAAACTGTTCGCCACATGAACGAATGTTTTCTCATTCTAGAAGAACTTCTAATGGGGTATCACTACCTTCTTGGCTATCTCCCGGTCCCGTACTAATGAAACGAAACAATAGAAATAATAAATATCAAACGTTGACCGAAGAAGTTGAACTACTTGAGGCAAATCCTTCCTATTCTTATATAAAGTTACCTAATGGAAAGGAAATAACGGTTTCTAATAAACATTTAGCTCCATTCGGTACATACGCAGCCGAAATACGCATCTGCTGAATACGCATAGTGTAGACCCGCGCTTACATGGCCAAGCTCACGAAACGGCTTTTCTATTTTGCTAATTGTTTTTCGGGATATAGGCGGCAAATTTGGAAATTTTTCGTGAAATAAGCGAGAAACTTCCATTTGTGTCCGTGTGTTATCTCCATAACCAATCATTTGTAGAATGGTTATTTTGTGCATTTCTGTTAAATGAACCATTTTTCTGATATTATTACGTACAGTTAACGAAATTCAAACAAAAATAGCACTGACACTGATCACTACTGTCATGCAGGCAGACAACAAGTTGCTAAGGCTATGATTTTTATACGAAAATAAACAAAACTGTTTTTGTATTTTTTTTATTTCATAACAGTAAAAAGGAACGCAGTAATGGTTTGTGCTTACTTTCTCAATATCAAGAGCTAAATGGGAAATAAGTGTTGAATGTAATGTAGCGAATTTGTGAAATAAAATAATTTTCATTTTTTAATGTTAATTTCTGTAATAAATCTGAAAACACTTGTTATTTCCGAAACAGATGAAGATAGGTATAGGACATTGTACATGAATGTCTAGAATTTTCTAAAGAACAAGTTGGTATTGGCCACTGTCACATGACACACCCTATATAATTTTAATTTTTTTTAAATGCATTTTTAAAAAAAATGCAAAATACAAATCGACGTGTCCAAGCGTTTTTCCCAACACGCCCTCATTTATTCCATTTGGCTGTTCCACACTGTATAATATAAATAATATGTATTAAAAGCGTAAAAAGAGGAGATATGTAAAATTGGATTTAGAAACGTTGAGAAAATTATTAATCGATAACTAATCGATACAATAGGATGAAAGCGCTCATTAAATCGGACAGTTGTAACTGTAATAAGTTGTATATAATCTCTAATATAATAATTATCTGGGATCATTTAATAAAACACACCATCATTTCACAACCTTGTGTCCGAATGCCCACTTCCTTTTATTTCATCCTTGCCAACATTACAATAATATATTTACTAAAAACTAACTAAACTATTATATGCAACCCATAACACATACATGATATATTATGTTTTGCATAACTCCTTACATCCCCCTTTTTACAGATCTAGCCTCCGAGGTGGCCTACTCAGCCTTCCGGAGGAAGTTATTTGATTGCGTGACACAAAAGCCTCCTCAGCGTCCGCGACATCTGCATTATTCATATTATCGGGAATATCTACAACATTCTCAAATCTTTCGTCATCACTATAATTTTCTGTGTCACTATTACTACTATTCATTTCGCTTTCTTCTTCTTCTTCCTGTGCTGCACTGTTTTCTAACTCTAAGAAACACTTCTTTCCTTTCTTTTGATAGTGTTAAAAATGAAGGATGGCTTTGTTTGTAAGCAACATTTTCTGTTTTGAGAGGATTGTGACATGGTCTAAGAAATTTTCTATTTCTTATTAAAACGCTGCCATATTTTATTTGTTTGGGTCTGAGGTTACTCTCTACAGATGGTATAATTGTTCTCAATTTGCGTGACATTAATATCTCTGAAGGGCTGTATTCATTGTCAATTTTCATATTCCTATATAAAAGCAAAGCCAAAAAATGTCACCATTATCCTCTAATGTTTTTTTAAAAATATTTTTAGCCGTTTGAACATTTCGTTCTGCCATTCCGTTGGACTGTGCAAAAGTTGGTGACGTCATTACATGTTCAAATTCCCACTGATGTGCAAATGTTACAAAGTCTTTTGATGAGAACTGTGGCCCCCCATCTGAAATCACAGTCAACGGAATGCCATGTCGGGCAAACATACCTTTTAATTTTTCAATAATATGTAGGCTGGTTGTATCCTCACCTAAATCTTCTACTTCAATGTATTTAGAATAATAGTCTATTGTTAATAAGTATTGCTTTCCTTTAAGGTGAAAAAGGTCACAACCAACCTTATTCTATGGCAATCTAGGAATATTATGACTAACCAATGGTTCTGCTTGTTGTGATTTTGAGTATTTTAGGCATATGTTACAGTTTAGGATTTTCTGTTTAATGTCATTTGTCATATTAATCCAAAAAAGGGATTCCTTGGCTAACGAGAGACATTTGTTTAAACCCATGTGATTATAATGTATTCTTGATAACATTTCTTTAGGAACGACAAGTGCTTTTCCTTTGAAAATTAATTCATCAATAACGGTTAAGTCAGATTTAAACTGGACATACTGTTTAATACTGGTTGGTACCTTATTATTATTGTTAGGCCAACCATCTAAAATTGTCTTTTTTAACACTTGTAGTTCCTGGTCTCCTTCTGTATATTGTTTAAATTCTGTCCATTTATTTTTTGTAATATTAATTTCTGAAATTATCATACAAACATATTCAGAGATATCTTTGTCATAGACAACATTTTGGTTATCATTTATGTAAGCTCTAGATAACGCATCTACAATTATTAAGTCTTTGCCTTTCTTGTACTTATAGTCCGGTCAAAGTAGACATAAAAATAGTCATCAAATAACAAAAATTAGGGGAGAGCCAAATTTTGGTGGAGACCTTGGGTTCACCATTAGAAATAAAGTGTAAAAAATCCCCATCGATCCCATGTGTGCGTCAAAACTTATTTGGGGTCAAAGGTCAAAATTTAAGGTTTTTTCAATTTTTCTCAAAAATGGTAAGTTTTATCAAAAAAGTACTTCAGTCCAAAGTTGTAGATCTTAAAATTATCTACAAAAATGGTCGGTATGATTGTTTTCTAGGAATCACCATTCCTGAGAAATCGCGAAACTAAGAGTCACGTTCTATGTGATATGCACACGTACGCCACGTATATACATAGACAGGCAGTCAAGACAAGTAAAAATGCCCGTTTATGTGTAAACTATACTATTCTGAAAATATATAATCAAATCATAGTCAGTCCCTTACTGAGGGGATTCTTTTAGTGTTTAACGTTCGGTTCAAGTGAATATTCGTATTTATTACAAGCGTTTCCCATTTAGGTTATTTGTGCTGTTCAATATCTTGAAAAAATGTCACAATTTTGCTTTATTTGCAATAAACTTTTGAGTGAAGATGAAACTGTTGTGGTTAGTTGTGGAATACCAACTTTAATCGATGCAAGTGTTGCGAGAGGTGATGAGTTTGTTGATTATTTAAGAGACCTAAAGTCCATTACAATTCACGTGGATTGCAGAAAATCGTACACCCGGATGAGGATGAACAGGCCAGTGCCTCAAAAGTAAGTCCACCTCGTTCCAAAGCGCGAGTAATTGAATCCAACTTTTGTTTTACGGTTTACGTTGGATGAATTAAATGAAATGTTTGTCAAAATGTAGCTTTAGATAACAGAATCATAAAAATACGATTGAAGTCAAAGTATGGTAGTAGAATTATTATTACAGAGAAGCCTGGAAAATTAACATTTATTTGTTTTGTCGACAATTATTAAGACATTTTAAATCAAGCCTGGTCTGCTTGGGTGAAAAAGAAAAACTGTTGAAAATTTTGAAAGCAGCGGCAGCAATTGTTCGAGAAGATATTCAATCTTGTGTGTTTGATAATACAATGTACCCCCCACGGTGTAGAATGTTTGAAAATGTAAATAACGGTATTCCCGAATCATTGTAGTATTTTTTGGAACAAGTCATGCTTAAAAACAAGCGGCATAATTTGGATCATTTAAAGTTAGTTTGTACGAATATTAGCCATTGCATAAAGACTGCTGTTCGGCCTAGATCCTTCAAATCTAAACTACAACTGGGAACTGGGTTTTTTCATCGCCAGTTTGGTTCGAAACGTCTGATACAAATTTTCTCGTCTTTTGGTTTATGCGCATCTTACAGTGAAACAATGAACTATGAAGCAGCAGCAGTTTTCAGTCGTCCACCTCATATTTTATCACCAGAAACCAAACCAATGTAAATACTTTGAACAGAAATATATTCTTCTAAAAGTTTAACTGCTTTTCCAAAATGCCAAAACTATATTTTATCTTTACATGCGTAAACCGGCTGCGATACTACATCGGCAATGTACAGAAGGGGCAAAACATCAGTATTCAAATTATTTGAAAAAAAAGATTTGATTGACTGCGCGAAAGTATTTACAGAAATTGATTCTTCTCCTCAAACAACATCTACGAAAGGAATTCGTTTTCTTCTTGCTGTTTATGGAGCTCTAAAAAATTGATTGCGTAGACAAATACAGATATTTAACCTTTGTCAAAAATACACGAAACAAGAAGCAAGTACAACTATCATGTCTTCCTCCAACATCGGCATCTGCTATTCAAAACCTGTATCGAGAATACTATCAAGTTCAGACATGGCTAGGCTATCAACTGAACCCAGAAGACTGGGTTGAAAATTAATAGAAGATACTTTGGAACCAATTCAAACTTTACTCCCGCCAGCTCCATAAAAACTCCTAAACACTATTTTTTGCAAATGCAAAAAAGGTTGTAGTGCCATATGTGGCTGTAGAAGAGTAGGGTTACTGTGTTCTCCAGCGTGTACGAATTGCTAAGGTCAGTCTTGCTCAAATGTCCAGTTGAATACAACTGCAGAAGATTCATGTGATTTTGATGAAGAGACAACTGATTCATCTTCTTTTGAACAATTTATGAACATCCAGAAAGAGGAAGACGAAGATGGAGAAGAAATCGAAGAAGATATGACTGTTTAAGTTGACGTTGAAGAGTATGAATCAGATTAAAATATCCAAAGAAATCAGAACTATAGTTAATCTCAAAAACCAATATCAATATTAATTATCATCATGCAATAAAAAAGGATTGTCCTTGAAAATTACGTCACAACAGTTCGTGGAGTAGGCCTACCGGGGAAATCACGTTAAAAAAAACGCGCCGAGTACACTACCTCACACACAGGTGGCGTGAAAATGTGTGCATATCACATTGAACGTGTCTCTTCGAATCGCGATATCTCAAGAATGGTCATTACTAGAAAAAAATCATACGGACCATTTTTGTAGATAATTTTAAGATCTACAACTTTGGTCTGAAGTACTTTTTCGATAAAACTTACCATTTTTGAGAAAAATTCAAAAATCCTGAAATTTTGACCTTTGACCCCAAATAACGTTTGACGCACACATGGGATCGATGGGGACTTTTTCCACTTTATTTCTAATGGTGAACCCAAGGTCTCCACCAAAATTTAGCTCTCCCCCAAATTTTGTTATTTCAAATGTCTACTTTGACCGGACTATTAACGTCAATGTCATATTTTTGTATTTGTAGCAACATTCTTTGCAATCGGGCAGGGCATTTGTTAAGCGGTTTTTTAAAGATAGTTATCAGTGGTAAGTGATCGGTTTCTACAATTATTTTTTTTTCCAAACACGAATTGGTGAAATTTGTCAAGTCCCACCACGATTGCAAGAAGTTCCTTCTCAATCTGTAGCACCCTGTACTTTTTCAATTATTCTTAATTTCACAAGTTCATCCAAGCTTTCTTTTAGTGAGTTCATTAGTGGCAATGCTACTTTACGTGTTGCCTGAATAACTGGTTTTATATTTTTATCAATTTCAATATGATAAGGGTTACCCAAATTGCCTATACCCGAAAACAAATCTTTGTATTTTGTAATTAATTCTCTGTATTGCATGGTATTTGACTCTAAACTGTCAATTTTCATTATTAACTTTAAATGTGTACTTGACTCTAACCCTAAGATAGCTTCTGTATTAGAATTTACTATATAAAAGTTTATTTTATAGTAGTTTTTATTTTTCTTGCATGTAATTAAACATGTTCCGAGAACATTTAGCTCGTCACCAGTGTAAGAGCGAAGTGCCATATTGGACTTACAAATGTCCCTTTGTGAGAAACCCAGTGAATAAAATACATGCGATGGCAATATATTTGCCATGGCACCTGTGTCTATTTTAAAACTAATTTCTTGATTATTGATAAGCAATTCTGTTCTCCACTGGTTCTGAGAAATAGTGTCTATTTTTGTGGTTACACTACCTATATAAAGAAAATTATTTTCAGAGTCAAGTAATATTGCATTTACCTCAGCACAAGCATCTGTATTTTCACTTCCTGTAACTTCACTGACTTTATTCAGATTGTACTTCCCTGGGGAATTTCCTTTTTTTTTCTTGAAGCAAACCGTGGAGAAGTGATTTGGGGTGTTGCAAAAAGAACAAATTTTTCCAAACGCTGGGCATCTATTAATTGGATGTTCCATTTTTCCACATTTATTACAATTTTTAACCTCCTGTCTTGGAATGCTGGAACCCTTATAAACACTATCCACCTCACTTCTTACTGTATTTGTAAAGCCTATAGCCTTCTGTAGGGTTAGTGTGTCATCCTGTAACAGTCTTTCACGTACCGTGTCATTCCTTATGCCACACGTTATTACTGTTAAAATGAGGCTGTCTTGTAAGGTCTCCAATTTACACCTGCTAGCTTTTTTCTTGGCTTCAACTATAAAATCTTCTGTGCTTTGCCCTTCTTCTTGTCTGTATGTAAATAGTTTGTATCTTTCGTAGGCTACGTTTTCTTTTCCTATAAAATGCTCCTGAAACTTCTCTAGTAAAGGTTTTAATTTATCTTTTTCTTCATTCTCAAGTTTGAAGGTCGTGTATACTTTAAAACCATCGTCTCCGATGTAATGCAGTAATTGCGCACATTGGGTTTTTTCCTCTTTTTTGTTAACTTCTGATGCAATCAAGTAATTTTCGAACCTGGCACGCCACAGCTTCCAGTTCTCAGAAACGTTACCTCTCAATGACAATGGAACAATGCCGCGATTATCACCCATTATTTAATTGTTTGGCGTTTCGCTCAACTATGAGGTTCAGTCGACTTTGTATTTATTTAGTTACTGTTCTGCGCCATGTAATAAGTTGTATATAATCTCTAATATAATAATTATCTGGGATCATTTAATAAAACACACCATCATTTTACAACCTTGTGTCCGAATGCCCACTTCCTTTTATTTCATCCTTGCCAACATTACAATAATATATTTACTAAAAACTAACTAAACTATTATATGCAACCCATAACACATACATGATGTATTATGTTTTGCATAACTCCTTACAGTAACTACAGTAAGCTTTGGATAAAGTGCTGTCACCTCATGTCAGTTTCCAAGTAGATACAAAATAGAAAAATTTGCCTGTGACGGAACTATCAGAAATTCCCAAATGGATGTGCCACAAAAAGAACACGAACATCCCCATGTAGTTATTCTACACGAAAAATTTGCAAAAAGAAATGCAGATAGATACATCCTTAACATTGCTCTGGCTTATCTCACAATCGGATATAAAGTTACAATGCTGACTTCACATTTCGAAAGAGATCATTCTTTCAGACATATGAAGGTACTTAATTTTGCTTTTTTAATTATTCTTATTCTCCAAAAAGTTATAAATAAAACCAAAACTATTTTTAATAATATGAGAGAAATAATTCGAAAAATACTACTATTGATTAACAGTTATCCCAGCGTTAACAAAGTTTAATAATAATAAAAAAAACTATTCACATGAATTAGTATCAAACAGGGTTTAGCAAAACTTGATTTTTATTTAAAAAAATTGTTATGTTAAATTTATTCGTTTTTCATTTTAATTTAGAAACCGGTCTACAAGTGATGTTGTCCCTTCTAATTACAAACCAGAATGGTTGGTTATATCTTGCAGATATACCAACCCCGTTTAACTTAGAAGTGCAATTCAATGTCTGTCGGGGCATATAGCCCGAGAAGTAGTTGTTGCTTCTTTGTAAGGCGTTATAATAGCATTACACTATTATGTTTGACATATTAAATTCAAAGTGTCTTTTGCATTAAAAAAAAAATTTAGTTTTCAGATGAAATACGCATCGAGTATTCAGGATGGTGGATACCACGAACCCTCTTTGGAATTCCATGTTTATCAATGCTTCGAGCAATTTGGATGGTCCTAAGATTATTATTTTTTCCTCCGGATCCTAAGCCTGAAATAGTAATCCTTGACGTCAGCCTTATTACACTTTATCTTCTAAAATGAACACACAAAAATCAACCAATCATTATTCGAAGCAAAATGGATAAAATTAGCCGATGAAATTATTGTGGAAAGCATAGGATTCGCTGAAATACTAATGAAATCTCATCCTTCAATTACAAAGAAACCGAAAATTTTGTATCCTTCCATAGATTTGGTTTTATGGAGAGAGCCGAGAATAAAAATACAAACAATAATACCGGACTTAATGAACGATACAATTTTATTTCTAACAGTAGGTAGGTTTAGAGAATCATCAAATTTCAAACTGGCTTTGGATGCGTTTGAACTTCTCTTGGAATCGATAGATGATAAAACTATAACCAAACGGTTTCAACTGGTTATCGCTGGAAATTGCAAGACATTGGACGAAAAATTCCATTACTACGAACTATTAGCTGCCGCTGAACAAAGATTATGTGCGGCACAAATAACTTTTTTAAAACAACTACCAATAATACACGAAAAAACATTAATAACGGAATGTGCTATATTGATTCACCCTGCTAAAAATGATGTTTACTCTGACTTTATTCTCAAAGCAATGTCTCTAGGAAAACCAATAATAGCAACAAATAAAGGCATCGCTTCTAAAATACTTGTACACAGACTCTCGGGGATAATAGTTGATCCTAAACCCAAAGTAATAGCTCTTGCTTTGAAAAAATTATTGGTGAATCCACACTTGCAAGTTTTTTTGGGCGATACAGCTAAAGAGACTTTCGATAAGTCGCATTCATTCGAAGCTTTTTATGGGGAAATAAGTCAGATCATGAAGAGACCAATACAAGGTTCGTCAAGCTCTTTACGCAGTGGTGAAAATAGACCGATATCTGATAATTAATGTGATATAACTATTAGTTAAATTTAAATTATTGTTACAATTTATACCCAAAATGTTCCTTTGCTAATGTGGTCATCTAACATTAAATAAAGTCATTTGAAAATAAGCTTGCATTTTTTACCTTTATGTGTGGCATGAAGAAGTGTGGGGATAAGAATTTTATCTCAAATTATAGGTAGTTTGTCCAAAATCAAATCCAGAAGCTAAGTCACGTGTTCTTCGCCTTAGCCGACTTTTACGCTATCGACACGTGTTTGCGAATGAACAGCGAAAGAGTGGACATCCCCTAGTACCGGACACTAAAGCTATCTTCAGTTTGGAGACACTTGGTAACGTGGAAACTATGATTTTTTTCAATGCTTTAATCTAGTCAGACGACGCCTCAAAAAGGTTTTCGCTCTAGATGCAATTTGTATCAAGTTATTGTCGGAAGAAGAAAAATGCAACATGAAACCTGGACGTAGGAACCAGAACTATGATGACACCAAGAGCATTATTTGTGACGAGTCATATAACGGAGTTTGGGTATGTATGTATATTAGGGTGACATTCACTAAGACCTAAAAGATCTATTGTGCCCCCTTACTTCAACTTAGTTCCTGAGGAATAAATTGTTTTTTAAATTTTTTTCACAAAAATGCTCCCCCCACCCTTCCCCCCGTCTTATTTTTATACTGCCGGGTACATTCGACTTAGGAAGGGATACACTATCATATAAATATGTCAAATCATTTTAAAAAAGAGTTGCACACAGGTTGAACGATAGAGACCAAAGTGCACTATATTATTAAGGACGAAGCGACTTTTTTAAGTTCTCGTCAAAAAGCACAACGACAGCTGTGTATTTTTTTACTCCTTACACTTGGAGTTCCATAAACACGGATTTAATTTATATAAATTGAGAAAATCCTCCCAAAACACACGATCTTCCAACACACGGAGACAACACTGTTTATGTTTTAGTAGCGCGATACATAATAAACGTCAACATACACGTTGTATCAGTTGCATGCGTTCGATATGGAGGTTTCGCTACAGTGATACAGACGGCGATACCATCCGATACCGATACAGCGATACTGAGACAGACAAATACACTGTGAGATTTACTTGAAACATGACGTATTGATGCCGATCTCAACGTGAATGGGACCCTTTAGCATCACTTTTGCGCTATACATGTGTTTTTGTAAAAGTAGGACATAGCGAATATTATGTAAAAATAATCTCACTTAAAAATGGTTTATTCATTTAATTTATATTCCATTCATGTATTTAATTTAGTTTGATGTATTTCTTATCTGTTTGAAAAATAGAATAGATGAGGCTTTTACTTGATGAAGATCCATACTAATGATGAAATAAAACAATTTTTTTTTGAAGATTTAAACAAATTAAATTGTTTTATTTCATCATAAATAATAAAAACATTACAGTATTCTAATATATTTAAATGGGGAAGTGCCTAAGTACGAAATTCTAAGATGTTAGCAGGAGTATTATAATATAAATTTAGATGGGGATAAGTACAGGGAGTGTCTGGGTACGGAATTTTATGAGTGTTGAGGGGAAGTATCTGGAAAATTTATTCACAACCATCACATCTTCTAGGTAAAAAGGTTATTAAACCTCAGATGTGATGGTTGTGAATACATTTTCCAGGTACTCTTTTTCAATGCCTTTGTAGTGTTCATGTTCATGTATTTGGACACTTTTTGTACTTATCCCCATTTAAATATATTATAATACTTTTGTCAATATCTTAGAATTCCGTATTTAGGCACTTTTTTTACTTATCCCCATTTAAATATATTATAATACTTTTGTCAATATCTTAGAATTCCGTATTAAGGCACTATATAAATTAAAAGTTTTTCATTGTATCTTCACTAGTTTGAAAAAGCTACTGTGTAGCGAAACGCGTCACTAATTTTAATTTGAACGTTAGTTCAAAATAAAAAATGAAGATTTAAACAAATTAAATTGTTTTATTTCATCATTCTTATCTGTTTATTCAAAATTATGTACTTATTTCTATCTTTTTATTTAATTTGTAAACAAGTATTACTACTTGTCCCAACGTTGTCAAAACAGCATTTGTATGGTGTACTGTAGTATTTTTTAAAAAATAAATCTACCTCTCCGCGGCATCACTGTTACACAAAATTGTAATAAATTAAATCCCGTGTATTTGCACAGAAAACTGAGTAGTCGTACAGATGTGCGTAACATAAATAATATCAAAGGTCAAGAGTCTTAATAGCTAATATACTATTTATAACAACTGAAATCGATTTTTTTTTTTTTATTCAATTGACGTGCTCGGCAACTATGGCCACTTGCACAGAGCGATTACAGAAAAACAGTAGTTATTACAGAATAGTTAAAAACATAGCTCAAAGTTTATGATAGAGTGACATATCTTTTAAGAATTTCAGTGTTGCCTCGATTTGGTTTGGGTCCCCTAGGATGTCTTGCAGCTGGCATTTGAGATTATGTTGTCGTCTTCTTGTGCTAAATTGGCGACAATCAACCAGGATGTGTTTAACAGTAAGTGGGCACTGGCAACTTTGACAGGAAGGTCTGTTGCTTGAGGTCATTAAGTAGCTGTGTGTGAGTTTGGTGTGACCTATTCGAAGTCTATGTAGTATTGATACATCTTGTCTAGAGAGTCCAGTGGGGTCAGTATACAGAGGTGTGTTGAGAATAGGCTGGATAGATAGTAGGGAAGTCTTGGTGGAGCTCCAGTGAGTTTGCCACATATATCTAACGTTCCTTTTTGCTTCTGCCTTAACATCCTTGCAAATTTGGATGTGAGAAGTAATTGTGGCAGTAGTTGACGCTGTTTTGGCATGCTGATCGGCCAGTTCATTTCCAGGTATACCAATGTGTGAGGGTATCCATATAATGGTGACTGTGGTGTTTAGGGAATAAATATGGTGATAAGAGTGATGGATTTCTTGGACAATGGGATGTTCAGTAAATAATTCTTGGATAGATAGGATAGATGCTAGAGAGTCTGTACAAATGGCAACTTTTTTATTGGAATGGTTGATGTGCTTAAAAGCTTGTAGAATACTGTACAATTCTCCAGTATGCACACTGCACAAAGGAGGGATTAGGGAAGTGCTGATGAGTTTGTTTGCTGTGGTTACTGAGCAGCCAACGCCAGTATCACTTTTGGAAGCGTCGGAGTATAATACAAAGTCGTAATGATTGTTATGAATGATTTCAAAAAATGATTTAATCATGAGCTTTTTAGGTGTTTCGTGTTTATTAAATTTGGATAAATAAGTATTGACCTGAGGAGGGTGCATAATCCAGGAAGGAGATGTAGAAAAAGGAATGGGGTTTGTGAGTGAGAGGTTAATGTTATTTGTTAATGAAGCTAATATAAGAGCGATAGGTTTAATTATTGGTGAAGGATTATTAAGAGGGCTGGCAGTTGATGTGAACAGAGAATAGACAGGATTGAGAGGGTTTGAGGAGACTGAGGCTGCGTAGGATAGAAGCAGATATTGTCGTCTAATCCATAGTGGGGGTTCATCAGCTTCGCAGTAGAGGCTTTCAGAAGGGCTGCTACGGAAAGCGCCTAAGCAAAGTCGCAGGGCCGTGTTATGAATAGAATTAAGGGATCCTAGGTCTGTTTTAGATGCTGACATGTAAACGATGCAGCCATAATCTAATTTGGAGCGAATTAGTGCTTTATAAATTTTCATCAAGGATTTCTCGTCTGCACCCCAGTGATAATGAGACAGTGTTTTAATTATATTTAATCGTTTGTAACAGATACCTTTTGTTTCAAGAATATGCTGTTTCCAAGAGAGACGAGAATCAAATGTCATACCTAGAATTTTGCAGTGATTAACCATAGGAAGGGGAGAATCATTAATAAATATGTGGGAGATAGGAGATTGAGGTCGCCTGCCAAATTTAATGGTTTTTAATTTTGTTGAAGATAAGGTTAATCCTATAGAACGTGTCCGCGCGAGTAAAAGATTCACCGCGGTTTGTAGAATTTTGGAGCTAGTGGTTGCTGAACGACCATGACAGTATAGTATTAAATCGTCAGCGTAAGCTACATATTTGGTAGGAGAAGGTAAGTTATGGCACATATCACTTATTGCTAAGTTGAATAGAGTTGGGCTTAAGACTGATCCTTGAGGAGCACCATCGGTCTGGGTGTACAAAGATGAAAAATGGCCGTTTACAGAAACCCTAAAGGACCTTTGAGTTAGAAAATTTTGTATAAAATAAAATATATTTCCGTTAATATGGTATTGATTTAGTTTAGAGATTATGGCTTGACGACTTATTCTGTCAAAAGCTCCTTCGATATCAAAGATAGCGGCGATAACTTCATATTTGTTATTTATTGAGTTGGCAATATCATTTTGTAGCAGAACAAGATTATCGCGGGTAGATCTATGTCGTCGAAAGCCTGATTGTTCTTTTGGTATAATGTTGTATTTGTCAAGGAACCAAACGAGGCGTTTGTTAATTATTTTCTCTAGTATTTTACACAAGGTACATGTGAGTGATATAGGTCTGTAAGAATTAGGAGAAGTAGCAGGTTGATCAGGTTTTTTTATTGGTATTATTATGGAAGACCGCCATTCATTTGGAAATTTTTGGGATAGCCAGATATTATTATACAATTCGAGAAGTTTTTGGAGACTTGGAAAGGAAAGTTTTTTGAAAAATATATAGGGGAGATCATCTGGGCCAGAAGCAGTGTTTTTACAGGATTTTAGTGCAGATTTTAATTCTGGAAACGTGAGAGGAGAGTTGAGCATATCAATATCTTCAATGGAAGAGGATGAGCAAGGCAAAGGTGGTTGGAGAAGCGACTTCGATAAAATAGGACTGCGTTTACTGCGAAACTTCGCTGCATAGCTTTCAGCTAGGACCTTGGCAATATCTTGATTATCAGTGACATTGGTTTGGTTGTGAAATAGACTGGTAATTTTTATATTACTTTTCTTGCCCTGGATTTGTCCAATTTTTTTCCACACTTGATTGGGGTTAGTGTTTTCATTTACGGAAGAGACGAAATTTCTCCAGGAAGATTTTTTACTTTGTTTTATAATGTATCTGGCTTTTGCTCTTGCTCTTTTGAGATTGATGAGGTTTTCTTGAGTTTTATCACGGCGGAATAATTTTAGTGCAGTTTTTTGCTGCTGAACTACATGTTTGCATGATGAGTTCCACCATGGAACAGTTTTTTGTGAAGGAGAGATGACTGATTTCCCAATGTGAGCCTCCGCAGCAAGTCGAATAGTATTTGCGAACAAGGTAACAGACTCATCAATGTTGTTGGTAAGAGAGAGATTGGGTATGGATTGTTCAGTTTTAGTAATATATTCAGGCCAATTAGCATATTTTAAACGCCAGTAACTTTTTGTTAGAGCTCGGTCATTTGAATTATCGGTGTTAGTTATGAAGATGGGAAAATGATTACTGTCGTGAAGGTCATCATCAGTAAACCATGTTAATGAAGGAGCTAGTTTAGGGTCACTAAAACTAAGATCGATTTTAGAAAAGGAGCCAGATGAAATGTTGAAGTGGGTATTGGAACCGGTGTTCAAGATACAGATACCTGTGCAATCTATAACGTTTTCAACAATCTTTCCTTTACCAAATGTATGATTGGAACCCCATATTGTATTGTGAGCATTGAAATCTCCTACGAGAACGTAGGGTTGCGGAAGTTCAAATATGAGATTCGCAAGCTCTTCCTCTTTAAGAGGGTGATTTGGTGGAACGTACAGACTACAAATAGTGAGTTTATCGGGACACCAACAGGTTATGGCTATGGCTTCTAATTCAGAGGAAAGCGGAAGGTGAACAGAAAAAAAGTCAGAGGAGACAAATATTGAGGTACCACCACTAGCTCTTAGGCAATTGGTTCTAATATTATGATATCCCTCAAAATTTTTCAATAGGGGAAGTTTGGAACTTTTCGCATTGGTTTCCTGAAGGCATACAATGTCTGGGGTAGATTCTGATATTAAATGTTGGATTCTCTCCAATCGGGGAAAGAATCCATCACAGTTCCATTGTAATAATTTGAAAATAGAAGGGTTATAAAAGATAAAAGGATTAAAAGAGTTAATGTTCGTTCTGTGAGCTGTGGTTCGATTCTGTATCTGTAAGGTTATCCGAAGAGATGCTTACGTTGTCGGGGAAATCAATTGGGTTAAGCTGATGTTTTAATTTGTTTAAAAGTCTGGTGAGACGATTTTTTAGTGCTCTTTCCCTTGTAGCAGTGTAAAGCTGTGCTAAGTCCTTTTGTATGCCATCTACATCAGAGGAGAATTTTTGTGCTTCCTGTAGCGGGTGAGGACATCCAAAAGAAAAGCGATTAGTTGAGTTGAGGTTAGAGTAAAGTTAGTTGGGTTGTCTTTGTAGAGATTTTGGATAACAGAGACACAGTTAAGTCCTAATGAATGATCTGAGCGATTATTAGCTTTGGTTTTGGACTTTTTCTTTATTGGTTTGGGTGGTGCAGTGAAAGAAGGAGGTAATGTGGAGGTTGAGGCTGATAAAGTAATGGAGGGAGACAGTATTGGAGGAGTGTCAAGAGGGTTGTCGGTAGAAGAGTGGCCTCTTTTTTGGCCTGTGGCTATTGGAGGGAAAGTAGCAGGAGAGGTAGTTGGAAGTTCAGGATTCTTTGTAAGAGGTAGAGTGGAATCATCTAGGGAGGACTCAGGTTCTATAGGTGTAGGGCTAATCAGTGTAGTTGAAGAGTAAACAGGGGAGGAAGAGGAATGGGGAGGATTAGTTGAGAGTAAATTGGTATCAGGGCCACTAGGGACTTTAGGGCAGGAGTCTGCGGTATGCCCGGTGAGTTTACAGAGAAAACATTCAAGTCTGTCGGTGGATATGAATATTCTAAAGGATGTATTTTCGTGATTAATTAGTAAGGAGGTTTGTAACTCAAAGTCATCCTTATCGGGGATGATGAAGGTTACCCTACGAAAACTCATGACATGATCATAATGATCGTCAATTGGTCCACATTTCACAAAAGTGACTGGAGTTGCAAGCTGCAAACCAAGATCTTTTAGAGATTGCTCAATTAGAGTATGTGGGATGGAAGGGCATACGTTTGAGATCAGAATTCTCTTAGAAGGTGAGATTAGTCTCCGGATGGGAACGACAGTGGAGTTAATCGTGATGTATGGTGTACTGTTCAGAAGTTGATCTACAATTTGAGTGGAAGAGAGGAAAATGCAAATTCTGTTATTGGAAATACGAGAAGCAAATGTGATATTTTTTGGAGTAACTATTTCACCAATGGATTTAATATATTCACTTAGTACAGTGTTTGGTATTGAGTGCATAACAATAGCTTGGTCCCTTTTGGGAAATGAAGGAGGAGGAGGTTTGGTGAGTGCGGCAGCGACATATGATTTTGGTTTGGTGATAGGATTGTTGTTTGATGAATGTAAGTTATTGTGGGTACTCATTGTTTGTGTGTGTGTGATCCTGGTTACCAAGATCACTACACAGAATGAGAAAAGAAAATTGAAAAATAAAAATGAATAAAAAAGGGGGGATAGTACAGACTCTCTTCCAGAGCGGAAGAGGTTGAGAAGGAACTCACCTTAGTCTAGTAGAATTTTATAGCGATACACCACTGGAATTCACTAATAATTACTAGGATAATAAGAATCCAATATAATTGTAAAAATATTGCAACAAAAAACTCGTTTACTTATCACATTTTGGTGATAAAACTCGTAGACGAATTAGCAAAAATTTGTTGTTTGCTTTAACGATGTTTACTCGATGAAGCTCAACACGTGAATGAAATCGATTTAAAAGCCGTAAAATGTGTAAAAAGTTAATTTAAAAAGTGTATTACTGACCGACATTTTTTAAAAATGTAGGAGAACACTGTAGATAAATTTAGTTTTTTTATTGATATAACTAGAAATATTGGGAATTTCTAAGAAACTAAGAGATTTTTGGGAACATATTAAAAAATGAATTCGTTTGAAATCAATACTCTTTGTCACCTACATCATTTAATTTGGTATTATAGTTTATTCATTAATTCCGCGGAGCAATAAATCAATCAATTGGCCAAATTCAAATTCCATAAGCGTACTTAATATGAGTTTAAGAATGTGTGGCTCAATAGAACTTTTTATATTCAATATTAAGGTAAATGTACCTTTCTCCTACTTCCTAAGGTTTTAAAGTATTAAATATCTTTTAATAAGCAACATGCCGTTCTCGGGTTACACAATTATTTTTTAATAAAAAGGTTTAGGTTTTTAGACTTCAGCAAAAAGGAGTATTTCCTAAAAAAAATTCTGATATGCTTTAAAAAATTATTAATTCACATTTTGAATCAATGACCGTTTTACCGACCAGTGTTAATATACATTCCTATTACCGACCGATTTTATACCAATTAACGACCAGGAAATAAAGACAAAAGAAATATAAGTAAGGGTACGAGCGAATTATATTTTTTGTTCATTTCTTTTGCGGAGTATACGAGTAATAGACCGAGTCTCTTAAAATCAGAATAAAATTATGGTTAATTATCACATTTAATAGTCTAGTTCACATGTACGATTTTCCTCAAAATTTTTGTATATTCACCGAAAATTACGATCAAGGAGTCATTCGATTCGGATTGTTATGTAGATAGTTTAAGGAAAGGTTCCGAAAGGGGCCGAAAAAAATTGCAAAAGTTATAAACAATATAGTAAAAAAAAGTGGGGGTTTAGTTTTTTTTTGAATATCTCGAAAACTATTGAAGATTTTCGAAATAAAAAAAAAGATCTAAAAAGATCAATGAATTTACTAAAAAAAAGTCCCGACTCCCGGAACTGTATCTCCAATATTTATAATTTTTACAGAGCCCTGAAAATAGAGCCAAAACCGGGTAGACTGACTTTCACGCGCGGTCCGTCACTCTAACACAGTAACTTAAAAAATTATTTAAACATATTTAATATGAATATTAAGGAATAATAAAATTCAAGTACTATTGGGATACATAAATAAACAATAATCCGCGGTAAAAAAATGTTTATCCCCATCTTTCCATTATTTATCCATTTGTTAATTAACAATTTTTTCTACATTAAATGTTAACAGAATAACCGCGATAATTATTAAACTAAAACCTTAAGATTTTTTTTACTTTGTGGAGTTCTTCTTAATAGACTAATAAATAGATCACCGTTGGAAAAATTCAAAAATTTTGATCTTCCACTTTTTTATTAACTATTGAAAATACGTAAAAATTAAAAATTACAAAAAAGTAATTAATAATTTTTTTTTTATTATATCTTGAATGTTTCGATTTTTAAATGTTAAAAGATACATGGAATTTTTTTTTATCACCATTGTTTGAAAAATTGTTATAAACAAATGCATTGTTTATGAGCTAATCAAAAATTTTTTTTGCGTAATTTATTGGTTGATACAATTTATGATTTTTAGAGAAAAAACGGTTTTTTAAAAAAATTTATTTGTTGCTAAAAAATGCTTTTGTAACTAACAATTTTTTCTCTAAAAATCATAAATTATATTGTTCTTTCGGTTTATATAAAAAAAAATTCTTGGCTCTATTTTCAGGGCTCTGTAAAAATTATAAATATAGGAGATACAGTTCCGGGAGACGGAACTTTTTTTTTAGTAAATTCAATGATCTTTTTTTTAATTTCAAAAATCTTCAATAGTTTTCGAGATATTCAAAAAAAACTAAACCCCCGCTTTTTTTTACTATATTGTTTATAACTTTTGCAATTTTTTTCGGCCCCTTTCGGAATTTTTCCTTAAACCATCTACATAACAATCCGAATCGAATGACACCTTGATCGTCATTTTCGGTGAATATACAAAAATTTTGAAGAAAATCGTACATGTGAACTACACTATAATAGGTATATATAACTGACTGAAGCCAAATAAAACTGTTTTATAATGGATAAACTACATTTAAATAACTAATGAGATGTGTTAAAAGAGGGATGTTTCAACTAAATTTTATTTATACATTTTAAATAAAGTCGGCGAAAAGGAATTCAGATCTGCGATTTTTTAATTTTTTCAATTTCAGGAACGCAGAATCTTCCGCCGTTATTTATTGAATTTGGAGGCTGGATAACACGAATAATGTCATTAATCGAGTATGCTAAAACATCTTCTTTTTCTGGCCATCTCCAATGAGGGCCACTCATTGTCATTGTTTTCACTAAAAATCCTTATAGTAGAATATCCGAAGTAAGGTCGACCTTCACCGAGCTGATAATAGAATGAAACATGTTATAATAATAATAATAATGTTATAATAAATTTAGTATATTAGAAAATATATTAAAAATGGGTTGCCTTAAAAAATCCTGGACAGACTATTTTTAATTATTTAAAAAAAAATTAAGTCATCATCATTTAAAGAATCGTCCGAGCCACACAAAAACACTTTTTAGCCATTTTTTATCACAACGGTACAGAATAGCACGTGATTTCGATACAATAATAATAATAATAATATTATAAGTCATTAGTTACTCCAAAATATCATTCAAAGATAATATACACAAAATGTCATTCTCTGTCTCTGTTTAAATACCGAGCATGCGCACTTTCATTTGTTTAAATAATTAAAAATAGTCTGTCCAGGATTTTTTAAGGCAACCTATTTTTAATATATTTTCTAATATACTAAATTTATTATAAAACATGTTTCATTCTATTATCAGCTCGGTGAAGGTCGACCTTACTTCGGATCTTAGACTATAACGGATCAGTTCCAATAACTTGCCCAGGAAACAATTCATCTTCGTAATTGACTATTACGCATAGTCGTCTATTTTTAAGGTAGCAATGACTTGTCTTCAGACTCTTTAAATTCTGTCGTATCATGATTTGTTGGATTTCTAGTTTTTTCCTGTTTACGATTTTCTTTAACGCTTTTCTTTAGTTTTTTTGTTACTAGTTTTTGGTTTAATTTCTCCTGTCTTTTCAGACTTCGCATTACTTTTTCTTCCACTTTCTTCTGTTTTCAGAATCTACTCGTTTCTGGTATTCTATGAATTCTTCGGACGTTGCACGGTTGGTGTAATATTTTTTACAACTCTTTTTATTTCATTTTTATTTCTATCGGGCCAATACATTGCTTCTTTAAATAGAGTTGAAATGTGTTTGAAAGGAGTTGGAACATGTGTACTGGTTTTGTCTGTGTTTTTCATATACAACCTGGAGAGGGATTCTATTTCACGATTCGATTACGAATAATCGAATTGGCCGACAAAACTAATTCTATTTCACGGTTACAACGTGACAACTCGATCAGAAAATTCGATAGCCCATAAGCAGTCGAATTGTCACTTTATCTCTTTTCGATCAGTTTCTGTCTGTTTTTAACTGAACTTTCTAACCTCAAATAATTTTTATGATTTTTGGTCGAGTCTTGTTTATTTTAAATATTTTGGCTTTTCTTTCCCAATGTCTTTTAAAGTGAAAGATGCCCATTGGGAACTCATGGAAGAGCATCCCTCCTTGGCAACAGGGCGCTTTAATGGACCCAATGGAAGAGCTTCATTAAAAATGTTATGGGGCGAGCTTACCAAAAAATTGAATGCTTTGGGGTATGGTGAACGTTCGCCCGAAAAATGGCAAAAGGTAAGTGGACTAATCACTAGCTATTCATAAATTGAAAGAAAAAAATTGCAGACCTAGACTGATTTGAAATATCTGTTAAAAAAGAAAGCTTCCAATTTTAAGAAAGATATCAGTGCAACTGGAGGTCCTCCAACTAAAGCCCCGTTGAACAAACATGAGAGGAGAGTTCTTCAAATCCTTGGTGACAGTTTCTATCAAGGTCCAGGATGTTCAGAAATAGCAAATGAAATATCCATGGTAAGGACATTCGTTTGTCGAGTTGATTGATTTTCGCTTTAATAACTGAATACAAAAAAAAGAAACCATTTATCACTAATATATACATATATTGAAATTTATAAAAGGTGTATTTTACTACTTCCAGTAGATCTTTGTTAATACAGAAGACTAACATAGTTGTCACATTCTTCTGGCTGTACGAAACAATTTTATCTATATTGGTGCGCACAGAGTACATCAGTTATATATAATAAAAGTAAACCAACAAAATAATATTTTATTTGTAGCCAAACACTTCTAATAATACAACCCCAAAACTCCTGTTGGAAGAACCTTATTATGACCTGAAAGAGAAGGAACACGACTATTCGTATCAGCCACCCAAAAAGAAAAATAAAAGAAACATTGAAGACCAGCACCAAGAGACAATAACAGTTTTGAAGGAAATAACAAATACCATAACTGATGGGTTTGAAAAGGTTTCTGCCAGTATTAATAATTTGGCAGAAGTCATAACAAACAATAGAAATTGAAGACTTTGAAAATAAATATTCTCAGCCTATAACCTGCACTAACAACATTTTTTGTTAAGTTTTTTTTATAAGAATATATATTTTTTTTTATATTTTATGTGTTGGTATATTGGAGGAATTATTTCTTGTACCTTATTTTTTTATGTATACTGATATTTATTTCTAAATGTAGATAAAATTCGTTTTTCTTCTTATAATAAATTGTAATTTAACAGGTTTTTTGGTTTCAATACTTTATCTGAAATATCTATTAACTAAGTTATCTCTTGTCTGAACTCCAGCTTCATGGTTGAGATTAGGAATATTATTGGGAATATTTGGAATTTCATCTATATCATCAAAAATGTCTTCAAACGGAATGTTCTCTTCAATACAAATATTGTGCAATACTGCACATGCCTTAAAAACACTACACATGAAGACAGGGTTATAGCGAGCTGATCTTTCTTTTAGGAGACATCTGAACCTCATTTTGAGTAAACCAAACCACCTTTCAACACAACTCCTCACCCTTGTATGACTACTATTAAAATTTCTTTCTGCATCATCCTGTGGGTTGAGAAAAGGAGTCATTAGATAAGGTTGTAGGGGGTATCCACTGTCACCTAGGAACCAAACCAACTCATTTTGCTCATGGAGTCTTCTTATAAATTGTTGTGCATGTGATAAGCGCCATATGAATGAATCATGTGTTGATCCACCTAAGTTTATGGTCACAGATAACTTGAACATTAATAGAATGGTATCCCTTTCTATTGATATAGTTATGTTCTTCCACTTTTGGTTTCAATATTGCAACATGAGTACCGTCAACACAGCCTATCACGCCAGGAAAACCCTGATTCATAAACTCCAATTTCAAAGAATTTCGTTCTTGCATGGTAGATGGCAAGTAAATGTGATTTTCTGCTATATTAGAAATAGCGTCAGTGACCATATAAATCGTTCTGTGTGCCATAGTTTGGCTCAATCCACAGTTGTATTCTTCTCCAAGACATCTTTGATAAGATCCTGTAGCAAAAAATCTTAATGCACATAATACTTTGTTTTCAATGGTAACAGATTTCCTATTGATTGGTTCAATCATAAATGGTCTCAGATCTTCAATGAGCCTTCTCACTGAACGTTTATTGAGGCGAAAAAGCTCAATAAATCTGTTTTCTGTTAAACGAAAAGGATCACTAGATGCACGTAATTCTTGTCGTCTACGAATTAATCTGAGATTTCTTTCTCGATTAACTTCTGCCAAAAGACGTTCATGGAAAATTGGTAACATTTTGATTATTCAGAGAGTAAACAAATGAAATATGTTCTTGAAGTTTTAAGATATCCCGCTTTTAGTTTTGACAACTCCGCACTGCGCAAGTGCACTGTAGAAATTCCGACGATTACCGAAAGGTAATTCGATCGTGGAATAGAATAAATTCTTATCACCGTCTGGGGGCGGGCTCAGAAGAATACCCCCAGGGGATAGCCCACCTGTCGTAAAAGGCGACTAATAGGTTAGATTCCCAGGAATCTAGAGGAGTAAACCTCGATAAAAAACCAGCAACATAGGGAAGGCAGCTATGTTGTGGTGAAGTGTAGGCAACGGAAGCCACTGCGTCCGGAGGCAACCGTGAGAAAAAGCCTAGAGGAGTAAACCTCGATAAAACAATCCGTAATCTACGTTGTTAGCTACCGTGGCAATGAATGAATGGCTGCGCGAAAGTCAGTCAGAAACGGTGCCTCCGGGATACCTGGTGACCTCCCGGAGTAACCAGCCTTACCACCACAAGCGGGGCTCTCTGGTGGTGGACATTCAATTCCCTAGCTACTCGTGGGATGGAATATGGACAAAGAAGAAAGAAAAATAGAACAGGAGGTTATGGATGAAGAAAGGCAAGGAAATGGAATTTTTGGTAAGTCGACGAAGGTAAAACGAACGCCTGATAAGGCGGGGGAGACGAGAGGGTGGAGTGATACTGGAGTAAAGAGAAAGGAGGTTATCGCCTCTGGAGGACAAGGAACAGAAGAGGAAACTGAAGGAGAAAGGAAAGAAGGAAATGGAGAATTGGAAGGAAGAAGAGAGGGAGAGTGTAGAGAGATTGAAGGATATGGTAAGGCGACTGGAGGAGAAGGTGGAAAAGCTGGAGGAAGAGAAGGCAGCGGCAGAGGGGCGGGTCAAGGAATTGGAGAGGTTGAGGGGGGAGGACGATAGCAACGGGATAATGCAAACACGATGGGAGGTGGGGCAAAGAGACTGGGAAGGATGGCTGGAGGTTAGAGATAGGGACTGGGATGGTAAAAAGGGGGACGGAATAGAGGTGAAGGTGGGAAATCCAATATAGGGGATGAAAAGGTAAAGGTGGTATGGGTGACCAAGGAAGATAGTGGAATGGAGAAGGGAATACAGAGGATGTTTAGGGATAGGTACCCGACGCTAGGGGGAAAAGGAGAGGAAATGGAGTGGGTCAAGGAGGTACGCACTACGGAAAGGAATGGGGTAAGCGTGAAGACGGAGGAGTTGATCTGTCGGATGGAGGGAGATTGTAGGGATGAGAAAAAGGTGTTTGAGCTGATGAGCCGACTGTTTGGGGTAGTGGGGAGCGGGGACAGCATTGGACTCCACAGGCTTGAACAGGTAGAGGTGGAGGTGCTGAAGAAGATGGTGGCGTGGGTGAGAGGTGGCGGAGGTAACAATCTATACAGATGGGGAGAAGGAAAAGGAGGGTAGAAATGGGGCGATAATCCTGAAGGATATCGTGGGAGTCGATCAGGAGGGGATCGAGAGGATTAAGAAGGGGTTGAGGGAGATGACAGGGGAGTGGGTGGATAGACTCAGAGTCTCAAGAAATAGGGAGGTGGTAATATAGGCAAAGAAGGGGGTTGGGGTGAGGGGAATTCTGGGGGAGGTAGGAAGGGTAACAGGAGCTAGGGTGGTCGAAGCGGGGAGGGGAACAAAAACCATTAAAATGGTAGGGATAGAACCGTGGATGGAAGATGAAAAGGTGAGGGGGAAAATAGAGAAGTTGATTGGGAAAGGGACAACGGTGATTAAAGTGGTAAGGGAGAGGAACGGGATGAAAATGGCGGTGGTGAGGGCGGAATGGGAAATACGGTAGCCTTGTTGAAAAAAAGGAGATTAGATTGGGGTGGAACAGGGTAAATATTATAGAGGGTAGAGAGGATGACAGATGCTTTGGATGTGGGATAAAGGGCCATAAAGTAGCAGGGTGTAAGGTGAAGGTAGTCAAGGAGAGGAGTAAGTGTTGGCTTTGTAAGAGCGAGGATCACATGGCGAGAGACCGTCGGCAGGCTTTCCTTTGTAGGGTATGTGGGGAAAGGGGACACAAGCCAGGGGAGATAGAATGTAGTAGGGGAAGGGAAGAAGTAGAAGGAGACGATGGAAAAGGTGAAGGAAAAAATGGGAGGGACCCTCTGGACCCCTCAGAGGGGACGAGTCTGGTCAAATAGGAGGAAGGGGACATCATTGCGCGGGAAGGAGGAATGTAGGGGATGTATGGAGAGTGTTACAGATAAATTTAGGGAAATGCAGGATAGCGCATGATATATTGGATGAAGTGATTTTTAGGAGGGAAGTGGATGTAGTGTGTGGATCCGAGGTGAATGCTAGATATGTGGGGAAGCAGGGATGGATTATGGACGATACAGGAGAAGCAGGAATAAGAGTGGTGGGGGATGGATTGAGGGCGGATGAAGTGAGGAAGGGAAATGGATGGGTGGTAGTGCGAATGGGAGACATGGTGGTGTATAGTGTGTATATAAGCCCAAATGTCAGCCTGGAAGAATATGAGAGGAGCATGACAGCATTAGAGGACGATCTGAGGGTGTCAAAAGGAAAAAGGAGGATCATAAGGAGAATGGTGGCAGGGGACTTCAATGCGAAGAATACTAGATGGGGGGGGGGGAAGAAAACGGACAGGAGAGGGGAGATCCTTGAGGAAGTGTTAACATCCAACGGGTTGGTGGTGCTGAATGATGGACTACTGCCCACCTTCGTGAGGGGTGACGGGGGTTCATCATTCATTGATATAACAGCATGTGATGAATGGCTGTGGGAAAGAGTGTTTAGTTGGGGGGTGCTGGAGGATGAGGAAAGCTTGAGCTTACATAGGTATGTGGAGACGGATATGAGGAAAGAGAGAAAGGATTTAGTGGAAGAGTGGGAATGGAAGTGGACGAAAGCCGAGGCAGAGAGTATGAGGAAGAAAGTAAGAGAAGAGATAGGAAGGGGACTTGGACATGATGCAGATGAATTGTACAATGTGATACAGGGCTGCAAAAGAGAGGGAAAGAGGGGCAATAGGCGTGAGCGGAGGGCCAATTACTGGTGGAATGAGGAAATAGGGGAGCTGTGGAGGGAGTGTAAGAAAGAAGGAAGACGGATGCTGAGAGGAAGAGGAAGGATAGAGGGAAGAGGGAGATATAAAGAGAGGAAGGAACTGGAGCGTAGAGTGGAGAGGGAAAAAAGAGGGAAGTGGGAAGAGTTACTGGGGGAATTGGAAAACAATCCATGGGGAAAGGCGTATGAGATAGCGGTGAAGAGGATGGGTGGAAATAGAAACGAGGTTCTAGAGGAGGATTGGGAGAAGGAGATTATAGAGAAATTGTTCAAAGGGGGAGAAGGAGGAGTGGGTGGCAGAATTCAGGAAATCCAAGATACAAGGGGGGTAGTGAGAATGAGGGGGATAAGGCCGGTAGAGAAGTGGGAGGTAGAAGATTGGGGGAGAAATATTAAAGTGAGAAAAGCCCCAGGGATAGATGGCCTGAGGGGTGATATGGTGAAGAGGCTGTTGGATGACAATAGGGAGTACTTCTGGGAACTATTCAACAGGGTGCTGAGGGAGGAGGAGTTCCCGGAAGGATGGAAGGTAGCCAGGGTGATACTGATGAAGAAGGCGGGTAGAGAGGGGAAGCGGGCGGGGGACTATAGGCCTATCAGCCGCCTGCTGTGTGGTATGGGTAAATTGATGGAGGGGATAATAAGGGATAGGATTGAGGAGGAAGTTGGTAGGAATGGGGGTTTTAGGGTAAACCAGCATGGGTTCACGAAGGGGAAATCTTGCATCTCGGCACTGAGCAAGGTGATGGGTTTGGTGGAAAGAGCTAGGGAGGGCAGCTGGAGGAAGAAGAAATTGGCCCTACTCGTGTTCTTCGACGTCGGGAACGCGTTCAAAAGTGTCAGCAAACGGGCAGTGTTGAGCGCGTTGCTGAGGCTTGGAGTGGAGCAGGGGTTGGTTAACCTGGTGGAGGACTACCTGACGGGGCGTGTGATTGTAGACTCCAGAGGGAGGAGATATGAGATGGAGGCTGGAGTGCCTCAGGGCTCGGTTCTTGGACCGACGCTCTGGAAGTGTGTGTTTGATGAGGTTTGTGGGATAGTATGTGAAGAGGGATGTGAGATTACGGTGTATGCGGATGATGTGTGTCTGGTATGTACGGCAAAGGGAGAGACGGAGATAGAATGAAAGGCGGAGAGAATGTGCAGGAAGATTGTGGAGAAGATAGAGCGGTGCGGACTGGAATTGGCGGAAGAGAAGACGGTGGGGTTGCTAGTGAAGGGACGGAGCAGGGCAAGGGAAGTGGGGGTGATGGTTAAGGGAAGGAGAATTCGCATGGAGGAGTCTGTGAAATACCTAGGGGTGTGGTTGGATAGCCAATTATCCTTCAAAACCCATATGGTAAAGGCGGCAGAGAAGGGTAAAGTGAGGGAAGATACATTTTGTTTTAGATTGTTAAAAATTTCAATAGCATTTGTAGTTGAAGTGTTTGTATTTAGTTCTTGTACAGTTTGTTGATCTTTTGTTGATAATCCATTTTTTATGGACTGCAAAGTATGTACCTCAGAACTTTAAAAAATATGTGGCGTTATTTCTCTTAAAGGTTTGTTTAATGCTGATGAGTTATCAAAAAGAATAGTTTCACGTACCATTTAAATACATACTTATTATTGATTAATCGGAAACGAATGAATTTACTGAACCTAATTACCGACCATCAATTTTTTGCGATTTGCTAACAAAATGAACAGATTTTTAAGAAATAGATAGATGATTTCTCTAAACAAGATCAAAAATAAAAAACATGCAGTTTTTAGATGTCATTTAAAACATTTCACTCAACTAGTTGCCGGTCAGTGAAAGCTCTCCATGATATAACATACAGATTGCGAAAATCCCTTTCTTACGCTGCGACTTATACAAGTACGACAAGGAAAATATGAGCAAAACTACGTGAAAGAGAGAGAGAAGACTTGTTAGCCCAGCGATCAGTCCCCTCTACCAAAACAGTTGGGCGTGTATTCAGTTCCCTCTATCAAAAACAGTTTTGCGTGTGTTCATCGCCCCAACCGCTGTTGCGAGAAGCTCAGATTAATTTGTAAAAATGATATTTTTGACACGTTATCGTTAACTTTTTTTCGAGCTCATATACTATTAGGTAAAATTAAACACTTTCATCCGGCAACAGTGTCCTTTACATAGAGAAATCACATTTAAACGTATGTGATCTTTTCGCTACAGACCTTTCACACGTTGGTAGCGCAAGCCGTTGTATTTGAAAATAAAACATTTTACAATGCACACATTAAAATACGAAACCTGCGAAAAAGTGCAAATTATAAAATGGTATTTTGGAGGTCATTCGGCTGATGCAACAGTTAATTTGTTTATTGTGTCATTTGAAAATCGCCCAATTCCTTCACGAACAACAATTTTGAACATAATTAATAATTTCGAGAAATATGGATGTGTTTCATACTGTAGAAAATGCCAAGCGCCGGAAGATCCAATCGAACGTCCGATAAACGACGAAAGGCAAACTAGAGAATTGAATGTTTGTTTAGCGGTTGAAACAGGACAACCATGTTCTTCAATACAAATTGCTGAAGAGGTCAACATGGATAAGAGAACTGTACAGAATATTTTAAAACGGAACGGGTACCCTTGTTACAAGGTTCAGACAACGCAGGAAATTTTTCCCGAGGACAATATCAGACGAATGGATTTCTGTGAAGAAATGATGGAACGTCAAAATGATGGAACGTCAAAATGCTGACGAGAACTTTTTAAAAAATATTTTATTTACGGATGAGTCAACCTTTTCATTACATCAAAAACACAATCCATCCGTCACAAGATATTGGTCTCGGGAAAATAAACATCTAAGCATTCCAATCCGAACACAGTATCCGCAGAAGCTAAATGTTTGGACGGGTATTTTAGGTGACCACATTATAGGTCCTTTTTTTAGGTCTATCAAGTTGGCGGACCAACTTATTAAAAAATACGTTTTGACAAACTCAAAAATTGCCGTTTATATGCCGTTTTTTTGCCGTGAAATTCCCAGAATTTGCCGTTAATTATTTTTTAAAAAAATTGGGTGGCCCGCCAACTTGAGTATCAAGATAGCGGGCCACCCCCTGGAAAATTGTTTCCTTTTTACAATAAGTAAAACGAAATACATAGATAATTGCCGCTTGATTTGCCGTTCAAGAAAATATCATTGCCGACATCGGGGCACGTCGGCATCTGGGGCAGAACGGGCATTAAAACAGATCATTGATTAATTTATCGAGAAGGGCAAGGAAAATGATTGAAGAAGTTATTTTTATAACACTGTATAGCTTCTTCAATGATTTTCCTTGCCTTTCTCGATAAAAACTACAACGGCTGGAGCAACAAAATCAATTATTTGGTAACAAATTAGCAACAAATTATGAGCCGGGTCCGGAACGTGCACGTCGAGCAATGGCAAAGTAGTGGCTGGCCGCTAAGTTAATACGTAAAAATACATTTTGCCCGATTTACCCCCCATGCCATCGTGCCCCAATGCCGTAGATGATATTTTCTTGAACGGCATTTAGAACGGCAATTATCTATGTCTTTAATTTAAATTACTGCGCAAAGGAAAGCAATATTCCAGGGGGTGGTCCGCTATCTTGATACGCCAGTTAGCGGGCCATACCATTTTTTTTTAATAATTAACGGCAAATTCTAAAAATTTCACGGCAAGAAAACGGCATAAAAACGGCAATTTTTCAATTGGCCAAAAATTATTTTTGCACTAGTTGGTCCGCTAGCTTGATATATCTGGTTTTTGCCCGTTTTGCCCCAGATGCCGACTTTCTTGAACGGCAAATCAAGCTTCAATTATCTATGTATTTCGTTTTACTTATTGTAAAAAGGAAACCAATTTTCCAGGGGGTGGCCGGCTATCTTGATACTCAAGTTGGCGGGCCACCCAATTTTTTTAAAAAATAATTAACGGCAAATTCTGGGAATTTCACGGCAAAAAAACGGCATATAAACGGCAATTTTTGAGTTTGTCAAAACGTATTTTTTAATAAGTTGGTCCGCCAACTTGATAGACCTCTTTTTTTTATTGAGGGGAACTTAAATTCCGCCAAATATTTAGAGTTATTACAAAATCAAGTAATTCCTGCAGTTCTCCTTATACCCGATGTTGATCTCAACAAAATTTGGTTTCAACAAGTTGGTTGTCCAGTCCATAATTCAAGGATAGTAATGGAATTTTCAAGGTTTACATTCCCCGACAGAATTATTAGTACTAATGGTACAATTAAATGGCCTCCAAGATCACCTGAACTAGCTCCAAATGATTTTTTTCTTTGGGGATTTTTGAAAAGTAGCATTTATCAACATGAATTTGAAAGAGCTAATAATTTAAATCAATTGAGGCTGAAAATACAGCACGTCTGTGCCAGCATTACGCAAATAATCTTAGAGATACGAGATCAAATCTTCATGACAGATTTGGTTATTGCCTGACACAGCAAGGTGGTTTATTTGAGCACTTAATTCATTAAAATTATGTTTACCTTTAGAACGGATTTTTAGTTTACATTTTTCAAGAAGTTCATATTTTATGTTTAGAATAAGTACCTACTTATTTTATTGTTTCAATTCAATTTATTAATGGAATCGATCTTTAGTTTTTTATACCCAATTACTTTATTACTTTTATCTCAAGAATAAATGTTTTATTTTCAAGTTACAATGGCTAAAATAATATCCTATTGTAGTTAGAAATTAATTGTCAGCTTGGTCAGATACGATCAAGTTGACAAAAATGAATTTTAAGATATACAGGTTACGTAATAACGAGTGTATTATTTTATTTCTTCAACAACCTCACTCCTTCCATGTTGGGAAATTACTGAACACAGTGAACCTACTCACAAAGTAGGGAGTCAGTCTCTGCTGCAGCGTTGCCAGTTTAGAATGTTTGGTAATTTCTAAGTAATAAATAACTTAATTTGCATTTGACTTTTAACACCGGATAGCGGTGTATTTAGTGGGAGAAAATCGAGATTGGTAATATTGACTTTTGAAAAATAAGTGAGATCAACACTAATAAGAATAAAATAATGGAGTTCAAGAAGAAATTTGGACAAATTACAATCTGCAATAAATAAAATCCGTACACTGCTTTCGATTTAACAATTATTGGTATTTCACATTGTTGCCGCTTGAAATGCCGTTGAAAATTTTAAAACAAAAATTAGGAATAATTTTTACAGATAAGTACATTTGGCAACACAACAGTTAAAATAAATAGGAGGGGACTGAATACACGCCCAACTGTTTTGGTAGAGGGGACTGATCGCTGGGCTAACAAGTCTTCTCTCTCTCTTTCACGTAGTTTTGCTCATATTTTCCTTGTCGTACTTGTATAAGTCGCAGCGTAAGAAAGGGATTTTCCCAATCTGTATATAGAAAGTACAAAAGTTCTTCCGCTACAATTATTTTTGAAATAATAAGCTTTAAAAACTGTTTTATTTCACCCTGATATTTTTGCAAAAAAGGAAGCAGAAGTGTTTTTTGTACTCTTATATAGTCCTTTAATCAAAGTACTTACTTCACGGATCTCACGAATTACGAAAATCAAACTGCAATATATTAGGATTTTTACTTAAGGTAACCTACAATATCGTTGATAAACGATAAATGCTAACCGCTAAGATCCAGGTAATTCGCTACTTTGCTACGCGTTTCCAACCCGCGCAGACGTTGTTTGACTTGTTTAGTGGCCGAGTTAATAAATTAATTTTTAAGTTTGATTGATGGTTACATTAGATCAACAAGCTTTTTAAATGTTTCCTTTTCCATCCTGTAGAAGTTTTGGAATTTTCGAGGATGTACTTGTAACTGCTGCGATACAATAAACGTGATATGTGTATCAGCATTATCTCGTAAATAATGATGAATCCATAGTTTTCTTCTCCTTTTCTTCCTCCTCCTCCTTGCAATCACAGCAGCAATTAACGCAATATTGTCTTCTTCCGACGACATCTTGGTAACTATTTTATTATTTGCCAACGGAGGTCTGATGATAAAAAAAGTCGCACTGAGCGACTTTGGTATGAAAAGAAATCGTGAAGACGCCAATTGCGACGTGCTTCCTGTCTTCTGGCAGCAAGTCGCACGTTGCATGCTACTTTGGTGTGGAAGCGCACTTCCACACAGCGCGCTGTGCCGGCGACTAGCGGACGGTTCAAGACGATTGGCCTGTCAGTTGTTCATAAATACCAAACAGCACACGTATCTCTGTAGGTGGCGACTGCTTTTGTATTCACCGTCCGGTAAGGCGTTTAACGTAAGTAAAGTCTGTTCATAGATATAAGAAAGTGACTGACTGAATCCTATTAGGAAGTACCCCTTGAAAAGATGAAATTGAAATATGACCGACCAGGTCCGAACTTAGTCGCTCGCACAAAGTATGCGTAGTATTTTTTTGTCAGAATATTGATTATTTTGGTTAGTGTAAATATATTTTATTTTCATAGTGACACTTAATGAACATTATAATATATAATATACAATATACAATTAAAATATTAAATAATGTTCATTCACTTAATATATCTAAATCACTATCGCTGTCGTCATCGGTTCTTATGATTAATTCTATATTATTTGCAATATGGATATATGATTTTTCCACTTTTTCAATATGAAACTCGGAGTTTGCCCAACTTTCTACAGGGATATTGAAAACTTCGGTTTCTATTAGTTTTAGTACAGTGGTATTAATAGTGGGGCAAAGATTATTTCGACGAATAGCAGATTTCAATTGATTCCACATATGTTCAATAGGATTAAAGATGCAATGGTATGGTGGAAGCCTTAAAACTGTATGTCCCAAATCCTGCGCATAATTATCACAATCGTATTCCTTTTTGATATTCAAACTTTTCAGAACTTCTAACAACTGATGTTTGGTGTAATCTTCGTCGAAATAAATATCATTGTCGTACATGTAGTTTTGAATAGTCAGCTTTGTATCATTTGAGGAAGGAGTTTTAATCAACTGCCTGCTAGGGTAGCTTGCTTTGTCCATGACAATAACGCTATTCGATGGTATATTTGGAATGAGTCTATTTTTAAACCAATCCTCAAACAAATCAGCACTGGAGTCCTCATGATAATCCATTGAAGAATCTTTTATATTCTTCGCCGATAATGAAAGTCCATTGGGAATCCATCTGTCTTTGGATCCAGCATGCAAAATTGTTATTCTTTTACCTTTGTTTGATGGTGCCTTCGTTTTACATTTACCACTAGAGTCAATCCATCCTTTTGCTGGAGCATCGTATGTGTCGAACCACGTTTCATCCAAATAGATAATCGGCCTCTGCTGTTCTCTGAACAACCTGATTTTTTGTAAGTAGTCCAGTCGCCATTCTTGAATTCTACTGGACTCCATTAAAACTTGCTTTTTGTCTATTTTCTTGAATCTAAAACCCATTTGTTGAAGGCACTTCCATAGCGTTGTTCTGCGGCATTGTATTCCAGTTTCATCTTTTTCTAGCCTGTTCATCAAATTATCTAATGTCGGCACACTTTGTTCCTCATACATCGTGTAGATTTTACGTCGGATTACGTCTTGGTCACCTCCATCGATCTTCGCGAAAGTTCCAGCATCTTTTCTCTTCATTCTCGTTGAAATTGGATTATTCACAATTCTCCATACAGTTGATGCTGGAGTTCTCGTCAGTGCCGTCGTTTCTTCTATTGCTGCCTGCTTACTGACATTACCACGTTCCATAAGAGTTGAATAAACGTTGTAAATAATTTCCTTGGCATCAAGTGAATGGTGTTTTCTACTTTTCGACGGGGTAATTGGCTGATATACACTAAGCTCCATATTTTCCATAACTATCACACGATCGACCACAATAAGCTCAATAACACACGAACACAACAAGAAGTATCAATAGTTACTAAGTTTAAAAATAACCGCCAAGGACATTTATACAGACGTTTAAGTAATTACTACCTACCTACCTTTCATTCGAAACTCACCCAACTTACTTATCCTTCTATTCTGAAACAAGGTAAAATGACAAACAAAATGAATTATCATTCGATAAAGTGTAGGATAAAGATTTTAAATGGGTACGGACCATAGCCTACCTGCTCTAAAACTACGAAAATCGGGTATATACCGAAAGCGCCGATTTTACCTGTACTAAACTAGATTCCCCGAAAGGGTCATTAATCCGACCGTCCACTTGCGCCGGCTATCGGTCTAATGATCCACAGCGGGGTGTCATCCGAATTAAAGGATTAAGAAGGTAGATTCTTGAAAATAATTATATTTGAGAATTTTAAATTTCGTTCGTGTGGTTTAACAAAGCAGGGGTTAAGGTGGAGATGTGCGAATAAAAATTGTGGATAGGTTAGGTTATATTTATATAAAAATAAACAGTGTGTGTATACCTACAAAAATAACTAACCAAAAATATAAACAAAGATTGCAATTTTTATCAGAAAAAGTCGAATTATATAAAGCAGGACATATCCAAAGATTTGAATTTGTAAAATATGTATCATACCATTACGGCCCCCTGTAGAGGCAATTGGCGCAAGTCGACCCTGGGATTATGGTTACCAGAGATTGCTCCGGCGCAAAAGGACTATGAGATTATTAAAATAATCATCAATCGGCGCATTCGGTCTATGCCCCGAAAATCGGGTAATAAATTTCATGTCATTGTTAGTTAATAGCTACTCTTCAATAATCCGCTTAATTTACTTTCTTATAACTATGAACAGGCTTTACCTAAATTTTAATGTTTTTGATTTAGTTTTGTTCTGGGCTATTTTAAAAGCAGATTGTGCCGTAAGTAGAAATATAATGTCGTAATGTTGCGTGAAACATTATGATTTGAAGTGCTTTCTGTTTTTGTTAATATAATGTTTTTTGGATATGGTTGTCGATGATCAATTTTAATGGTGTAATAATGAAATAAATGAATCTAAATATATACTTACTTTAAACTTTATTTATTATTCGCAGGTTACGAGTAAATGAATCATGTCTAAGTCCATTGAATCTGAGAATTCCGAGAAAGAGAATAAAGGCGACGGCGATATCAGCCGACTTGGAAAAGGTCTGCGGCATTATTTCAAGAAAAATGACAAAGGTGGCAAATGTCTTCTGTGTTCAGATTAACTAAAAATTAGTCAACGTTCTACCAAAGGCTTGAAAATACATTTGAAGACTAAACACAATATCGATATAGATTCTCGATCTCGAAACGATGACACTGGAGAACAGTCCTATCAGTAGTACCAAAGAAGAAACCTGAAACAATGGACAGTTTTCTTATCAAAGAAAACCCCATGGACAAAATGATCTTTAGGATGGTATGTAAGGACGGATTAACCTTAAGTTCCTTTTGCACATCTACGGATATGAAAAATTTATTTTCTAAAAGCGGTAACAAACTACCCAATTCACCAAAATACGATCTATCGAAACAAATTTTTGTAACACAGTTAAAGCTGACATGATTATTGAATTTGAACGTCTCAAAAAAGGAAAACAGATTTTCACTCACATTTGACGAATGGACGTCACGAAAGAATCATCGATACTTAAATATCAACGTCCACCAGAAAGAAAACCATTTTAATCTGGGTTTGGTCCGTATACATGGCTCGGCTAACGCAGAACATTGCATTAGCTTGGTGAAAGAACGCCTCGCGAGTTTTGGTCTAGATTTAGACACAGATATTATCGCAATTACATCGGACGGGGCTAGTGGGATGGTGAAGGTTGGTAGACTTTTGCGTTGTTCCTAGCAGCTTTGTTTTACACACGGCTTACAACTGGTGGTGGTTGATACACTATATAGGAAAATCAATTCTTCAATATTAGCAGCATTTACGACGGAATCTGATAATTATGATAACGATGATATGGACACCAATGAACAAGGTGTGACTGTAAATATAAATAATTCGCTGCCTCTTGAAATGACTTCTACAACATATGACGATCTATTGAAGAAAGTACGGAAAGTGGTCAAGACTTTTAAGCGATCACCAACTAAAAATGACGTCTTCTTATAAAAATATGTGAGGGAACAAGAAGGCCCTAAAAAAGAATTGTCATTGATATTAGACTGCCGTACTCGCTGAAATAGCCTTTTGAATATGTTAGAACGATTCTACAATTTGAAGAATTGTATTGATAAAGCATTAATCGATATTGAATCTGAAATTAAATTCAGCGATGATGAGTGGTTCATAATTAAAGATCTCATTGCTAACTTACAGCCTTTTAAATTGAGGCACTTTGTAGGCGAGAGTCAACGCTTATAACTGCGGTCACAACAGTTCGATTTATTTTTGATAAATTGCAACAAAACACAGTGTTGAGTAACCAATTGTCACAGACTCTACATGAACGTATTCAAGAACGCCGAACTGATTTAACAGGAGTTTTGATTTATTTGCAAAATCCGAAAAAGTAAGACGAAGAAGAACGTACTTTATGTTACTTTACATTTTTCATGCCAAGAAAAGTTGCAATACGCCAAGAAAAAAAGAAAACAATAGAAAAAGTCGTTGAAGACGATGAAACATATGCAGATGACGTCTTCGAAAATACATCTATAGCTGGAACATCTGCTACTGATACAGATCCTACTACTCTAACGCTCTAAAAGAATGGGAAAAACAGCTTCAACAAGAAAAAGAAATATTTAAGAAAACGCCAGACAAAAAGCAAAAGGACTTTGAGAAAATTTTGAAAAAAGAAATGACGTTCTTTGAGTCCGATGGTATCAGAGAAGAGTATCTGTCGCTCGCCTATGAATATATCCTGACGGTTCAGCCTACTAGCGTAGAAGCCGAGAGAGCGTTTTCAGCATCAGGATATATTTGCAGTTCACTCAGAAGCAGACTCGGAGATGATACAATAAATGCCATTTGCTTCTTAAGAGCCTATTTTCAAAAGTTATCACCATAGGTTGATAGCTAATTATCAATTAATCATAGTAATAGCATCTCTGAGAAAGTTGTGATTTATTTATTAGTCATTATATGAATAAGAATAATACTTAATTATTAGAAAATAAATAATTTCTGTTGCTTAATTTAACAAAATAAATGTTTAATTAAAGTTGATTTTGACAAAAGAAATCTGTAGTTTCAATTTGATTTTATAACATAATTTCACAGATGCGGGATTGAATGAGCTGCGGGATTGCAATCCCTACTCCTGGGGCACAAGTATATTGTAGGTAGATACCCTAGCAAAGCAAGGGTTTGAAACTGCATTGACTGGTCCTAAACTAGCTTTTGGGACATGAAAAACTGCAGCACGGGGGTTAATTCCTTTTTATAATTTTCAAGCAGCTCAAAATATTGAAAAAATTATAATTTTACATAAAATTTCCACATAATAAAAATAGTCTTTTTTCTACAGGTCCGTCTGACAAAGGATCTAATAACACTGCGACCGAATGACTCATTTTATTTTTGCTCATGCTTTTTCATAGCCCCAACCCAGCATATTTGTCCCCTGCACCCTACGTTTGTGTTAGTAATTTAGTGTAGAGTTAACTGTTCAAATAACACGCCCCTCTGGTGACGAAAAATCACAAACTACAATGTTGCCTATAAGGAATCCGCTAGAACCCGCTCATCACTTGTTTCCAAATTATGTTGGATCGGATTTACACGCATTTTATAAATTATTTTTTTCTTGAGTTTATTAGTCTAAGAAGTAGACAAAGAAAAATAACTATTTATAAAACTGGTAAGACCAATCACCTCTTAGGTTACTATAATTACAAAAATATTAACAACAATATTAGAAAATATTACTAACTGTGGGAACAAATATCATACAAGATGGAGAAATAGACGAAAAAATATAGAATATGATGTATAGAGGGTACGGCAGGACAATATTTTGATACGAGAACCGACAGAAATGATCAGGAATATCACAGACTGGGTGCAGGTATAGAAAAAACTTGTTCAATATTGTTATTATTCCACACTCAATGCTGAAAATTCACTTAAAATTTAAATGTTGCTAAGGAATGAACTAAAAATGTACGTATTTTCACAATCAAAATATTGTTTTATCATGGCTAGAGGAAATCATATAATTATTGCTCGATAAAACTGGAAAGTCAACAACAAAACGTTACATATCCATGATTTTTTATAAGATAAATTCTACCAGGTTGCATTACTTATCACGGCACCGAAAAGTGCTTCCAGCATGAGGAAGGCTTCCAAAAATAAAAAATAAATCATTGAAAACGTATTCAGCGGAAATATAAACTATTCCGTATTCCAAATTATAATATGTACAGGGTGTCAATTTTGAAACTTACAATGGGCTGTACCTCGTGAACGAAAAGAAAAAAATGCAGTTGCATAGGTTAGGTTAGGTTAGGTTTGGTTAGGTTAGGTTAGGTTAGGTTAGGTTAGGTTGAACTTCTTTTATGGAATAATTAATAAGATGAGAATCACTTTTCAAATAAAAAAATTAATCTTTTCAGTAAGAATGCAGACAATTAACTAATGAAAAATATTTTTATTTTGGTTGTCGACAGGTCACACACCCATATTAGTAATAGAGTAATTAAATAAGCCCATAATTTTCTAGGAACCCTTAATCCAGCTTTGGCGACCAAGTGGTCTGTACCTTTCGAATAGTGAAAGGATTAAATTTGGGTAAAACTGGCCGCGGCGACCAAAAGGTATATTCCCGACGCAATTATATCACACATCGGGGCTCACTTCAGAACAAAGATCTCTAATAAGTTGGCGTTGGAGTTGGCGAAACATTTTTTTTCTTATTCCCTGTTTCATGTTAGACCAAATTAACTCTATGGGATTAAACGCACAATAGTAAGGGGATAAACGAATCACTTCATGACCATTCTGCTTGGAAAATTCATCCACTAAATATTTGGGTTTTAAATTGAGCTCTCGTAATAATTTTAGCAAATATTTTTTTAGCCACTGTGTTGGAATGCTGACACCCATTTTTGCAGAAAATCTGCAATTACTTGTTTCCTAGCCTTTGCTTTAGGAATTTCTTCAGTTTGCCTGGCTAAGGCAGTAAGGAGCATTATCCAGAACTATTACAGAACCTCCCGGGATGTTTGGAATTAACTGTTCCTCGAACCATTTCTGAAATAACGCAGTATTCATATATTGATGGTAATCCGCTGAACAGCTTGAAATATTTTTGGCAGACAATAATAAACCGTTGTTAACGAAACCATGTTCATTACCCGCGTGGACAATAATAACTCGTTTTCCTCTATTCGAAGGGGCATTTAACGAACACTTTGGAGTCCCATCATGCCAACCTTTTTTGATAACATCATGAGTATCATACCACGTTTCATCGAGATATATTATATTTTTCTGTAATCGTCGACAATGCGAAATTGTTTCTAAATAAGAATGTCGAAGCTCTATTATTCTCGAGGATTCCATAATTTTTTGACGGTTATTTAATTTTCTAAACCGAAACCCACAAGAGTGCAAGATATTTTTAACGGTTTTATCTGCTTTGTAAGGAAAATCAGGAATTTCCTTTAATTTTTCTTGAATCATCTTAAATGCAAGAACGATATTACTGGCGTAAAACTCGTATATTTTTCTTCTAAGATTTTCCATTATTACGGTATCCACACGCACTAGCGATTTCTGTACTCTCTTTTTCCGATGAGTAATAGTTGTTATACCGATAATTGTAATAATGGATCTTTTTGAAACGTTTGTCAATTTGTGTATTCTTCCAGCAACTCCATGTTTTGACCCATTATTTTCTTGTTTCAGTTACCTGTACATATTTTGTATCAGTTTTTGCGTAGATGGCGACAAAAACATACCAAATTTCTTTTTGTCTATTGTCTCAAATCCCTCCTCTTCACTTTCAGAACCTTAAGTAAAAAATTTTAACAATATAATTTCCTTGTTTTGTACATACAACAATCAATCAACTCACTATCTTTACTGCAGCTCACATAATTACTAGCAGATGGAACTATTTCAGGCTCTAAAACACATCTATCAACAATTAGAACCTAATTTTGTTGCAGACATTGTATAAAAGGAGAAATATTTCCTGTCCATATTTATAAAATACATACCTATAACAATATCTTCCTCTTCGAATGGTCGCCAAAAAGCCATAATTTTGATAATTACCAACAAAATAGTCTTAATCAATAAAATAATTCTAATCACCCAAAATCTTAATCACAGAAACAGCCAACAGATATATAATTCTTATTCATAACACAATGTCTCGTAAATAACAATAATGGACTAAGCCTACCCTGCGCGTCCATGTGGACTCGCAGTTGAAGTAAATTTCTCATATACCAATCGGAAGCTACATTGCGCCAATGAGAATCAATTGTTCGGTTGTGGGTGGGTCAAGACTCGAAATGATTTATGGCTTTTTTGGGGGGGCTTTTTAACCCCACAGACACCTTGCCGTAAACTGATATTTTAACCTGAAACGATGCAAATTAATTTTACTCACAACTATACCTAGATCAAAATTAAAATCTGAAGAGAGTGCGTCAAAAAAATTGAATATTAATTTAAAAATTCCAAAAAAATTATGGTATGTTCTTGCATCATCAAAGAATAAGGTCCCGTTGAAAAAAAATTTAATGTTGATTCTTCAACATTTTAGGCAATTGTCAATTAAAATTTTTTTATCCGACTTCAGTTTTCATTAAAGACAACAAAAAATGTTTAAATAAATGGGCTAAAAATGTTCCGCTTCCAGGAGCCCTTCTTATATAAGTACTTACTTAACAAGACCACGTCATAATAGTTTGAAAAACTTTAATATTTTGTTCATTACAATTTTTTTAAACTAACAAAATGGGGGCATCCATTAATTACATGAGCTCTTTTTCGGTCAGTTTAGACTCCTCCTCCCCTTAGGTGAGATTTGCCTAGACTCTCCCCACCCCTTACGTGAGATTGATGCTAAAAATATTATAAACTTAATTTATTTTCATTATTCGGGAAAATAATAAATTGTTCAGGTATACCATACTTAATTTATCGCGCGGCAATCTGTTACTTTACGCTCTAAATACACAAATAACTATTTTTAATATCTGTAATATTTTACATTTTTGAAGTTAACGTGAGCTTTTCGATTATCCCCCCCCTCCTCGGTTTAAATGAGATTTTATTGGGCCCCTCCCCCCTATTCTGAGCTCACATAATTAATGGATGCCCCCATATCTAAAACATTGATAGTTTAGGAGTTGTTAACAAAAAACTTTTACTTTTTAATATGACATAAGCCAAACACTTCTCTTTTTATCTGCAAACACATACAACTGTGAATTCAGAAATGTATGTCCTTTCTTTTGTTGCCTAATTTCTGTGGAAAAACTTTCGATTTCCATATGGGTTTAAATTATCGTTCTATTTTGGTGCAACTCGATTGCATTGGTCAGTTGCATGATAGGAACACCTAAACTGCATGCAATTTTGTCGCCGCGATCGAGTCGCAGAGACGAAATTGCATCGTCAGAACAGAGCTTACGTTAATTAGGAGAGAGAGCGAGAGATATAAATAATCTCAATTGCTCCTTATCTACAGCATAGAATAATACTGAAATGGATCAAAAATGGCCGATCTACTTGATCATTTGAAGTGACTGTAGTTGTCAAAATATAGAGTAACTATAAGATTAACAGTCTAGCAGTTATACGTAAATTAATACCATCAAAAATGAATACTAAACAAAAAAAGCCTAGAAAATCGAAGAATAGTATATATACATGTGATTGCTTGAATTCAAACTGTCCTGGGTGCTTCTTTCCATGTCCTAACTGCAAATCTCCCAAATGTGGACCAGTTTGCCGTTGCAACAGACGCTTTTGTTACCAGAACTGGTTGAATTAGAGAAAATTAACGAAGATTAACCAATATATTTATATAGTTATTAATTATGTGAGTTAAAAATTAAAATAAAATTAAAATCTACCTAGCTGCTTTTTTAATTTCTTAATAATACAGAGCCCAAGTAGCATTCAATGTACAAAGCATATTCATTCCTAGTATATTCATAATGTTCAAAATATGTACCAAATATAGCGGGTACATTCCCAATATATTGTTTCAAATCTCAGATGGTATGTCCCCTCCACAATGTACCTACTATAATACCGAGCAAGTGGTGGAGTGATTACGCTCTCGGGTTCAAATCCCAGGTCCGCCTGACCTGCTATGAGTTTTTTCAGAGGTTATCTCGTAGCAATAGGTACACACACAGTACACACCTCTCAGGTACCTACCACCGTTCCCTCCACTCCCATCCCCTGAATCAAAAAATCCTTGTTTTACACTGAATAGTATAAAATTACTATTTATTCAAATTACGAAAATAGATTTTCATTTTCTATCTCGTGATTGCATTGGATCGATTTCGATTTTCAAATATTTTATTGTAAAATAACGTCAAAATTTGTAGATGGTTTAAATAATATTTAGATAAACAATCAATCATTTCATAATCTGAATCGTGTCTAGCAGAAGGTCAAATTAAGACAGTGGCGACATCTCTCCGCCAACATCATTTTGCGGCACAAAATCGTTTACGAGGTTGCGCCTCTTCTTATATTTTATCACTCAGCGCTAATATAGATTACGTTTGAAGATTCCTTTACATACATATAATTTATTTTATGCGCCGGGAAGCATCAGAAAATAAACCTATAAAGGACATTCAAAAAGTTCAAGAACGTGTTGCTATTACCACAGGTGTGCATACGATTTAAAATGTTGAAAAGGAGATGAGGTAAATAGAAAATGGGGAATCTTCATCATTTTTTACTCCTAACAAAAAAAAGAAAAATATCAAAACCCAAAACAGGCTTGGATAATTGTGATAAAGGTGTTCTAAGAAGATATATTTTGAATTATCAAGTGACCCATAAGAGAGTACCAATCTTGCGCAATATAAATAAAATATTTCACGATGAATATGGCTACACAGTTTCAAGGGAAAGTTTAAGAAAAATTATGCATAGCATGGGATTTCGGTGGAGGAAAACTAAAACAAATAGAAAACTTTTAATGGAGAAACCTGATATCATACAAAAAAGATTAAATTTTTTAAGAAATATAAAAAAATTTCGGGAAGAAAATCGGTCTATAATATATTCATTCTCCACATACACATAACAAATCTTGGAGTGATGATACAAACGAAGGACTGCGTCAGCCTGTGTCGAAAGGTAAGCGATTAATCATAGTACATGCAGGTAGTGCCAGTGGTTTTGTTCCTAATGCTTGCCTAATATTTCAATCTCAAACCAAATCTGGTGATTATCACGGAGAGATGAATTACAGTAATTATAAAAAATGGGTCGAGAAAAAATTAATACCGAACTTACCGCCAAAAAGTGTTGTTGTAATTGATAACGCACTTTACCACAATGTGGAAATTGAAAAGTGTCCAAATTATAATAACAGAAAAGCAGACATGCAAGAATGGCTTAGACAGCGAAACATTATGTTTACACCGGATATGCTAAAAGTTGATTCATACCATTTGATTAAACAGCACAAGCCACAATTTAAAAGGTATGAAATAGATCAGATATTATTAAATATATTATTAAACAGTAATAAATACTATTAATACCTTCATTTACGTCTCCTGAATAATTAAAGAATGTTACTTAATATATATTTTATTCTGGGGTACAGAATTTAGTACTTTGATTATTTACCGTACTAATTCACCAAGCGCATATTACCCTTTTGTGTCATCCGAATACATCCTCATTTTAACTTCGTGCCTCTCGTACGTTTCTCGACATTCACTCCTGTATTTGCCAAATTGTACAGGTTAAACTGATAAAACGAATTTTTTGCACTAAATACAAAAATAATAATAAAAATTTCATTGAAATATACAAAGGTGACCGACATAGTTGCAGGTTTTTTCCCCGTTATCGCCGCGCAACCCCTGTACTTCCCACTTTCTCAATTTAAACTCGCCAGAACTCGGCAGACGATAGGCGGGGTAAGGAAATTTTCGGTAACCACTGAATCGACGAAGTGAATTTACTTGTCGTTAGTTACTGTACGGTGTCTGTAGTCTTTCCAATTAATCTTGCAGATATCACATTGGGAGTTGCTCTTTCTTTCCCTCTTGCTCTTCCTGGTATGGAGTTGCTGCGTGCATGGCAAAACGCTAGATGAAGAGGGTCCTGGTTTTTCGGCTATACTTCGAGATTCCTCAGGAACGTTTGGAGGATTTTCAGAAACATTAGGGTCTGTAACAGTGCGAGACACATCTTTTCCAGGTTCGACTTTTTCCCCTTTTACGTTTTTTCTCAACCCCTGTTCATGGTGCTCTTTCAACAAATCAACTAAGACTCTTTCGATGTCTGCATCTCCTAGTCCACCAGGAATCCGCTTCAAAACTTTTTCAGGATTTGCAAACCAGTTGCTCTAAATCCTGATTTGAGATTCTCTGCCACATTTTAACTTACCCCTTTCCACAATCTGTCCAGTAGGCTCGGAAATTGTTCTTTCGGGAAGCAGCCTTGGAAACGAGACTCCTTTCTCCACTGATCGAGAATATCTCTCCATTTTCTTTTCATTGGGGCGAATACAGCCACATCAAGGGGTTGCATCAAATGTGTGGCGTTGGCTGGGAAGGGGGTTGTGTAGATATTATTTGTACCACATCCCTCTATCACCCTTGGTGAGAAGTGGCTTGCCAGGTTGTCACCAACGAGAACCACTTGGTCGTTATTCTCTCTGGTGGATTCGATGTGAGGCAGGAGAAGCTTGAAGAACCACATTTCGAATACGTTCATGTCGAATCATTCGCTCGCACTGCTCGCAACTTTATTAGAAATACATTTACAACTTTAAAAGTGACAACGGAATCAACGGTCGCATGTCCGTCTCTTGATGATTCGAAAAAATGAATAGAGTCCTGTCTTTTCAACGTCGCTAATTTCACCCCTCGATCACATTCGCAGCGACATCGGTCGGCAGAGCCACGAACACCCGTCTTCGATTAGAACTTACTAGAAGACGCGCACAAAGGATAATAGATGGCCTTAACGCCTCAACAATAGCTAATAGTTCGGTAGCTAGTTGTCTATTGAGCCTCTATCAAGATCAAGATTTCATAGTAAAATTTACAAACGCTCCATTAATAGAGGGTTTGGACAGAGTTTTACATCTATATACACTAGGGTGTGTCATTTTTAGGCCATAATTTTTTTTTACTGCTATACCAGAAAATCTGGTAGTATATAGAAAATAAAGAATTATGCCGCTGGGCTAAAAGGTTTAGGTCCAATAGCGGCTTAGCTCATCAAAAAATTCGATTTCCCATTTAAATAACACAGGAAATATTTTTCTTTTGTTTTAAGTGGACTTTTCGTTATTAAAATTTTTTTTTCTACAGTCGCGCGTAAAATGACTAATTACTATATTCAAATGAAATCGTAAAGTCGACAAATGCCGAGGATTGTTACTTTACGCTCTAGCGCAAAAAAAGGAATCTTTTCGCTCGCTTATTTAATCAAACCACGCCCCACGAATTAACTCAATTGGTGAATATTTAACAATTTATCAAATTAAAAATTAAATAAAATTATATGAAAACTGTCAATAATTGTCAAAAATTGTTAGAATTTTGAAAAATGGTCGATAATTGTCAAAAACTATAAAAAATTGTCAAAAATGCACAATTATTGTTAAAAATTTTGAAAAATAGTTGATAATTGTCAAAAATTGTTAAAGTTTTTGAAATATGGTCAACAACTGTCGAAAATGGTCGAAAATTTGGAAAAATGGTCCATAATTGTCAATAATTATAAAAAATGGTCAATAATTTTGAAAAATGGTCTAAAATTTTGAAAAATTGTCAGAAACTATCAAAAATGGTTAAAAAGTGTCAATTATTGTTAAAAACTGTTAAAAATGGACAATTATTGTCAAAAACTGTCAACAATGGTTAAACATTGTCATCATTTTGAAAAATGATCAAAAATTATCAAAAAATTTGGAAAAATGGTCACTAATTTGAAAAACAGTCAAAATGGTCAATAATTGTCAAAAATGGTCAATTTTGGAAATTTTGTATTAATATTTTAAAAAGTACATGCTTTTCATATTCCGATAATAAACCTAACAATTTATCAGATTAAAAATCAAATTAAATTATATGAAAATTGTCAAAAATTCTGAAATATGGTCAATAATTGTTAAAATTTTGAAAAATGGTCGATAATTGTCAAACATTGGAAAAAAAATTGAAAAATGCACAAAATTTTGAAAAATTGTCAAAAATGGTCAAAAATTTTCAAAAATGGTCAATAATTGTCAAAAACTATCAAAAATGGACAATTATTGTCAAAATTGTTCAATAATTGTCAAAAATTGTTACAATTTTGGAAAATGGTCGATAATTGTCAAAATCTATCAAAAATGGTCAATCAATATGAAAAATGGTCAAAAATTCTGAAAAATTGTTAAAATTTTTGAAAAATTGTCAAAAATTTTGAAAAATGGCCAATAATTGTCAAAAACTATCAAAGATGGTCAAAATTTGTCAAAAACTGTCAAAAATGAACAATTATTTTTTTAAATTGTCAAAATTTGGAAAAATAGTTTATAATTGTCAAAAATTGTTAAAGTTTTTGAAAAATTGTGAACAATTTTGAAATATGGTCAATAATTGTCAAATATGGTCAAAAATTTGGACAAATGGTCAAAAATTTGGAAAATGGGTCAAAAATTTGGAAAAATGGTCCATAATTGTCAACAATTGTCAATAATTATTAAAAATGGTCAATAATTTTGAAAAATGGTCTAAAATTTTAAAAAAATGTCAAAAATGGTCAAAAACTATCAAAAATGGTTAAAAATTGTCAATTATTGTTAAAAACTGTTAAAATGGACAATTATTGTCAAAAACTGTCAAAAATTGTCATCATTTTGAAAAATGGTAATAAATTTGGAAAAATGGTCACTAATTTTGAAAAACAGTCAAAATGGTCAATAATTGTTAAAATTTTGAAAAATGGTCAATAATTGTCAAAATCTATCAAAAATGGTCAATCATTATGAAAAATGGTCAAAAATTCTGAAAAATTGTCAAAAATTTTGAAAAATGGTCAATAATTGTCAAAAACTATCAAAGATGGTCAAAAATTGTCAAAAATGAACAATTATTTTTTTAAATTGTCAAAGTTTGGAAAAATAGTTTATAATTGTCAAAAATTGCTGAAGTTTTTGAAAAATTGTCAACAATTTTGAAATATGGTCAAAAATTTGGACAAATGGTCAAAAATTTGGAAAAATGGTCCATAATTGTCAACAATTGTCAATAATTATCAAAAATGGTCAATAATTTTGAAAAATGGTTAAAAATTGTCAATTATTGTTAAAAACTGTTAAAAAGGACAATTATTGTCAAAAATGGTTAAAAATTGTCATCATTTTGAAAAATGGTCATACATTTGGAAAAATAGTCACTAATTTTGAAAAACAGTCAAAATGGTCAATAATTGTCAAAAATGGTCAATAATTGTTGAAATTTTGAAAAATGGTCAATAATTGTCAAAATTTTGAAAAATGGTCAATAATTGTCAAAATTTTGAAAAATGGTCAATAATTGTCAAAATTTTGAGAAATGGTCAATAATCGTCAAAAGTTCTTTCTCAAGCGGCAATCTGTTACTTAACGCTCTAAATACACAAATAACTGTTTTATTGTAAATCAACATATACTTAGGTAGAATGTTAGTTAGTATCAGAAACACATTTTACCAACAGAAGTTATTTCAGATTACCCAAATACACAATATACAATACTCAACACCCAGACGGTACCACCCATGGAGGAACGGCGATAATCATCAAAAACACCATTAAAGAGTTTGCTAATCATAATAAAGAATATATACAAGCCACTACTATAGAAATTGAAGACTGGTATGGACCAGTAACAATAAGTGCTTTATTCCTCCAAAGCATAACATAAAAGAAGAATTTGAAAATTTCTTCAATACACTAGGTAATCGCTTCATTGCTGGAGGAGACTATAACTCGAAGCATACCCATTGAGGGTCGCGACTAACTACACCTTAAGGTAGATATCTGTATTTGGCCATACAAAATGGTAACCTAAAAGCATACTCCACTTGAGAACCAACTTACTGGCCAACAGATCCAAAAGAACAACCAGATTTAGTAGACTTCTGCGTCACAAAAGGTATTCCAAATAACCTAATTACATTCAAATCATGTCTTATCATCCGACCACTCACCCATTTTAGTCCAACTGAGCACTGAAGCGATAGCAAAACCGAAGCCCTCATACCTAGGCAACATGTATACTAAATGGGAAAAATTCCGAATGACATTCGATAATAAAATTGATCTGAATATGACTTTAAAAACAAAAGAAGATATTGATGAAGCAGTTGAAAAATTTACAATAGCTATACAAGATAGTATTTCGAAAGCTACCCCTAAGAAACAGGCAAAAAACAGCAATGAGGAATTACCTATTATAATAAGAGAAAAAGTAGCTATAAAACGTAGATACATGAAAATCTGGCAAAATACACGAGAACCTCAAGATAAAACGAAACTCGATAGATCACAACAAGAGCTAATAAGAATGGAATACAAAAATGCTGGGATACAAAGATACCTGACTAACTTAACGGCAACGGAAACTACGGATTACTCATTATGGAAGGCAACAAAAAAATAAACCAACCACAACTCTATAATCCCCCACTTCGGACAGAAGAAGGTAAATGGGCTAAGACTAGTAGTAGTATCTCTATCGTTCAACCTGTGTGCAACTCTTTATTAAAATGATTTGACATATTTATATGATAGTGTATCCCTTTCTAAGTCGAATGTACCCGGCAGTATAAAAATAGAAACGGTGGGTGGGGGAGCATTTTTGTGAAAAAAATTTAAAAAACAATTTATTCCTCAGGAACTAAGTAGAAGTAAGGGGACACAATAGATCTTTTAGGTCTCAGTGAATGTCACCCCAATATACATACATACCCAAACTTCGTTGAATGACTCGTCACAAACAATGTTCTTGGTGTCATCATAGTTCTGGGTCCTACGTCCAGGTTTCATGTTGCAATTTTCTTCTTCCGACAATAACATGATACAAACTGAATCTAGAGTAAAAACCTTTTTGAGACGTCGTCTGACTAGATTAAAGCTTTGAAAAAATCATAGTGTCCACGTTACCAAGTGTCTCTAAACTGAAGATACCTTTAGTGTCCGGTACTAGGGGATGTCCGGTACCACGGGTCTTTTCCCTCTATTGTACACTCTTTCGATGTTCATTCGCAAACACGTGTCGATAGCGTAAAAGTCGGCGAAGGCGAAGAACACGTGACTTAGCTTCTGCATTTGATTTTGGACAAACTACCTATAATTTGAGATAAAATTCGTATCCCCACACTTCTTCATGACACACATAAAGGTAAAAAATACAAGCTTATTTTCTAATGGCTTTATTTAATGTTAGATGGCCACATTAGCAAAGGAACATTTTGGGTATAAATTGTAACAAAAATTTAAATTTAACTAATAGTTATCACATTAATTATCAGATATCGGTCTATTTTCATCACTGCTTGACGAACCTTGTATCGGTCTCTTCATAATCTGACCTATTTCCCCACAAAAAGCTTCGAATGAATGCGACTTATCGAAAGTCTCTTTAGCTGTATCGCCCAAAAAACCTAGCAAGTGTGGATTCACCAATAATTTTTTCAAAGCAAGAGCTATTACTTTGGGTTTAGGATCAACTATTATCCCTGAAAGTCTGTGTACAAGTATCTTAGAAGCGATGCCTTTATTTGTTGCTATTATTGGTTTTCCTAGAGACATTGCTTTGAGAATAAAGTCAGAGTAAACATCATTTTTAGCAGGGTGCATCAATATAGCAGATTCCAATATTAATGTTTTTTCGTGTATTATTGGTAGTTGTTTTAAAAAAGTTATTTGTGCCGCACATAATCTTTGTTCAGCGGCAGCTAATAGTTCGCTGTAATGAAATTTTTCGTCCAATGTCTTGCAATTTTCTGCGATAACCAGTTGAAACCGTTTGGTTATAGTTTTATCATCTATCGATTCCAACAGAAGTTCAAACGCATCCAAAGCCAGTTTGAAATTTGATGATTCTCTAAACCTACCTACTGTAAGAAATAAAATTGTATCGTTCATTAAGTCCGGTATTATTGTTTGTATTTTTATTCTCGGCTCTCTCCATAAGCCCAAATCTATGGAAGGATACAAAATTTTCGGTTTCTTTGTAATTGAAGGATGAGATTTCATTAGTAATTCAGCGAATCCTATGCTTTCCACAATAATTTAATCGGCTAATTTTATCCATTTTGCTTCGTATAAAGATGGGTTGATTTTTGTGTGTTCGAAGCAAGCGTCTGTGTATTTTAATTCTTGAAAATGTTGTACGAAAAATACTTTATAGCTAGAGAAACATTTTAGAAGATAAAGGGTAATAAGGCTGACGTCAAGGATTACTATTTCAGGCTTAGGATCCGGAGGAAAAAATAATAATCTTAGGACCATCCAAATTGCTCGAAACATGGATAAACATGGAATTCCAAAGAGGGTTCGTGGTATCCACCATCCTGAATATTCGATGCGTATTTTATCTGAAAACTAAATTATTTTTCGAATTATTTCTCTCATATTATTAAAAATAGTTTTGGTTTCATTTACAACGTTTTGAAGAATAAGAATAATAAGAAAATCAAAATTAAGTACCTTCATATGTCTGAAAGAATGATCTCTTTCGAAATGTGAAGTCAGCATCGTAACTTCATATCCGATTGTGAGATAAGCCAGAGCAATGTTAAGCATGTATCTATCTGCATTTCTTTTTGCAAATTTTTCGTGTAGAATAACTACATGGGGACGTTCGTGTTCTTTTTGTGGCACATCCATTTGGGAATTTCTGATAGTTCCGTCACAGGCAAATTTTTCTATTTTGTATCTACTTGGAAACTGACATGATGTGACAGCACTTTATCCAAAGCTTACTGTAGTTACAACTGTCCGATTTAATGAGCGCTTTCATTCTATTGTATCGATTAGTTATCGATTAATAATTTTCTCAACATTTCTAAATCAAATTTTGCATATCTCCTATTTTTACGCTTTTAATACATATTATTTATATTAAACAGTGTGGAACAGCCAAATGGAATAAATTCGATAACGAATAAATGAGGGCGTGTTGGGAAAAGCGCTTGGACACGTCAATTTGTATTTTTAAATGCGCATTTAAAAAAAATTATATAGGGTGTGTCATGTGACAGTGGCCGATACCAACTTTCTTATTTTAAATGCAACCCCCTGTATACCATTCAGGGTTCTTCGTTTATTTTTTTAGCTACCCGATGAACTTGTTAGATTGTTGCGTGCTCTCGTCTAATTCCAAATTGATGATTTGGTAGTATATTTCTTTGGTCAATGATTGGTTGCAATTTTACAACAAGTATATCTCTGCCATCCTAGGTTGGCACTTTGGGTATGCGCGAACCAGAAAGAGTTAAAGAGTGCCTGAATAGAGATAGAAGACATTTTTACGACGGTACGGCTGGTTTATCTACGGGTAAGGCGGCTTGCAACACCACTGTCGTATATATCAGAGGGGCTTGGGTTAAATATTTAATTGTAATAAGTAGATACATTTTATTGTTTATTTCAAAAAAGAATTTTACAAATATCTATTGAAAAATAAAAATACCCAATTTATTTTATATTTTCATTTATTTAATTAAAATTTACATTAACATTTTAATATTTTTGTTTATAATACAAGTTACGAGACAAAAAAGTATAACCAATTATAATTGTTTGAGGTTTATAAAAGGTTTATTTGAACATAATGGGAAATAAATTATGGTCTAAAAGCATATAATCCATAAAAAACAATTTTAATGTTTCAAAATATTTTTAAGCAGGTGTTATATTTACAATATTTAGGTAAACGATTTTTAATAGCCATAATTCAAATTTTTATATTTATGAAGTGGATGAAGTACCTTCGATTTCTTCAAAATTTAAAATTCTGGAAGTTTCAAATCTTTCATCCTTATCTGAAAAATATTCTTCCTCCGAATCAGACTCACTTTCGTCAGAATCATTTTCCAGATTAATTATAAAATCATCAATAATTTGATCTAGAACTGGTTCTTTTTTACTATATTCTTTTTCGAATTTTATTGCATGTTCACACCTTGATTTCCACATTTCCGTAGTAAAATTTCCAAAAAATTCGTCGCAATAATCGGCAACTTTGTTGAAATTGAAATCGACATTTTTTCCGCAACAAAGTGTTTCATTGCACCCCAAACTAATTCTATTGAATTTAGTTCGGGGTGATATGGCGGTAATCTTATTACATCAAATCCGTGCATTATCAGAAGTTCGTCGATGCAGTATCGCTTGTATTTAGATCTTACATTTTTTATAATTGCATATAACTGCGGTTTTAGGATAGGTGTGGATAGGTGTTTTTTCAACAAGTTTGTTGTGATAAGGCGCATTGTCCAACATAAGAACACTACCCGCAGGTAAATTTGGAATTAGCTTTTCTTTAACCCATTTTCCAAAATTTTCGTAATTCATTTCATTATGGTAGGCTCCAGTTTTGCAATCTGATTTCCGACGAATGTATGCACCTGGAATAAATCCTGCTTCACTGCCTGCATGAACAATAATCATACGAGGGCCTTTACTAGTCGGTTTTAAGAGTCCCAAATTTTCTTTGTTACTCCAGCTTTCATTGTAAGTATGACTGGATAAAGGTCTCATCAGTATAAACAATTGTCCTTCCGTTTCCCCTATATTGCTTCATTTTCCTTAAGAATTCTAGGCGTAAATGTCGAATTGAATCACGTTCCACTTATACTTTTCGATCGTTTCTTATTTTTCTCCATCTAAAACCTATTAGGTGCATTTCTTTTCGAAGCGATTCTTTACACCCATCATATTCAAATTCTTCGCAAAAATGTTGATGCACTTCAGCAAAGGTATAGTTTTATGAGATGTATGGTAATTTAAAATACTGTTTCTTAACTGGGTCTTGCTAACGTCATCTAGTATTGGTTTTGTCTTTTTGCCAGGCCTTTTCTTTTGTGGAGTAGAAAATGAGGCTACTTCGTGTTTTTCCACTGATTTGTACTCACTGGAAATTCGACGAACAGTTCGCAAGCTAACACCAAGAGCAGCTGATACTCGTTCACCGATCTAAAATAAATATTCAGCGTTATTAAAAAATTATTGGGACATCATCCTTTAAAGAATTTACATTTACAAAGTCTAATTGTGCTAAGTGATAATAAAATTAATAATTTAAAAGTGTACACATATAGTAAATTTTATACCCATTTAGAATAAGACCATCCTTATTTATTATTAATAAATCGGTTGAAACAAAAAATTACCAACAAAAATGAACGTCGTAACTAATTTATTAGATGTCACGTTTTTGAAGTTACGTCAAATTTTGATTTCATGTTAATGTCAGATGGTTCAAGAAGCCGCATACGTTAAGTTACTAAAACGGCTGGTACCTCTAAATAGGTATTAATTTTACTATACATGCTATTCTTCTATAAAATGCATTGTGGTAAATATATTCAAATACTTACTTTGTTAAATGGAATAATACGTTTCATTTGGGCTGCTTCTTCCTTCATAAATTTTATTAAATTACTAACTAGCTCACGGCTCTATCCACTTGAAACTTTATTATGAATTTTACTTTTAAAGTCCATCGTAACACTTTGACGTAAAATCAAATCAACACAAAACAGATAATATAAAAATTTACTACGCCTCTGGAATTTGTATGATGTTAACAGTAAGAAACAGTAAGATCAAATGAGCTCTCGGTGTCGATGGGCGGGGTTTGTCAAAGCGCATCTTATGGTCGAGTGCCAACTTAAAATGGTATAGTTATAGTTTTTCTAGCAACTTGCCCATTATAGGAAGCAGACTTGTAGGTCTGTATGACTTCACATCTTCTAATGGCTTACCCGGTTTAGGAAGTAGTATAATTTGTGCCACTTTCCACTGTGATGGGAAGTGTGCTGTCCTTAGCGTGGCATTATAGTGAGACTACGAGTGCAATAGTGGACTAAAGCCCGCTACAGACGACAACGATTTACCGTAGCGATCTACCTGTGCAGTCAATTTGCACAGTTTTATCGAACGTATCTATGATAAATCGTTGCAAATAATTTCAATTGCGCAGTTCATCGGTAGCAGTTGCATTTTCTATTCGATAAATCGTTGCCACTTGCGTGTGCACAGTTTAATCGTTTCGTGTGGATACGACGCCGCGATCGATCCGAACGATTGCTAGTTTATGAAAGAGTCCGTGAAAGTCCTAAACATGTCGGAACAAGATCGAAGCGGACACTGTGAACAATTGGAGGAGTTCATTCAGTGTTATCGAAGTGAAACCTGCCTTTGGAAAACAAAATCAAAAGATTACCATGATCGCAATAAAAAAATGCTGCCTACAACAGACTGGACGAAAAATATAAAACCATCGATCCGAATGCCAACAAGGAGATAGTGGTTAAGAAAATAAATAATCTTAGAACTGCGTATAAAAAAGAACTGAACAAAATGAAAGAATCTAACAAATCCGGAGCAGGAACTGACGAGATTTACACTTCTCACTTATAGAACTTTGATTTGTTGAAATTTTTATATGATCAAGAAGTACCAAGATCCTCCATATCAAATATAAATGAGGACGAATTTAAGCATATCATCAAGCCCAAAAATGCAAGTGCACCATCACCATCTTCCGTTATTGCTGATAACATGTTTCTCGCGCTTCTGTGTAGAACTGACAATATCTAGGGATGTTCCGATACTACCGATACAATACCAGTATCGATATTTCTATTCCGATACCGAATACTTTCATATCGATACTTCACTAATATTAGTACTCTAGTAGTGGTATCGTATCGAATCAAAATGGCTCCTCCTAAGAGTAAAACGTGGACATTCTTTACGAAAATTAACAAAGAGACCAGCAAATGTAATCTTTGTTTAAGACAAATAAAATATTATGGGAATACATCAAATATGTCAAAACATTTAAAAATTAACCATCCTAGACAATTTAACTCTCAGTCCCAAGAAGCAGAAAAGCCAAGGTAAAATACATAAAAATTTTAGGTAAATTTAATACATACCATTTTATTTTTAAATACGTTCAGGTCAACTTTATCTGAGTCAACTATCTTAAATCTGGGCGCTTCAACTTCGACTTCACCTACTATTAAAAATGTAAAGGAAGAATTGTTATTATCACCAGGGACTCATTCAGAACACACGATTAAAAGTTATTTAAAGAATATAGAATCGTTAAAAGATTTGTTTGTTTGTTAAACAACATTAATAGACACCCCCTAATTTTTTTCCAGAAGGTGGAAAAAAGCACGCACTCATAACAAACTCAATCTTATTTTTTATATGTAAAGACAACAGACCATTCCATATGGTCAATGGGGAAGGTTGCATGTTGCAGGAATGCATGTTGGAAAAATTGTCACCAGGCTATAAAATACGTTTAAAAAGCTATTAGATGAAAAATATGAAGTGCTTGAAAACATTTATAAAAAAAAAATTGAAGATATAGATTACTTTTGTGCTACATGTGATGTATGGAGTGAAACAATGAATATGAGATGCTTTCTAGGCGTTACTGTCCTCTACGTACAAGGTAACTACGTACTGGAATCTAAAGCATTACAAGTAGAAGAACTCAATGATCGACATACTGGAGATTACTTGGGCCACACTCTTTCTCAAATATTAATCAAGTGGAATATTCCATTAGAAAAAATAGTTGCTGTGGTAACAGATAATGGGTCAACTATGGTTACTGCAATAAATTCTACAGAAGGTATAGGAAGGTCTAAACATATTCCATGTTTTGCCCACACTTTAAACCTAGTTGCAGAAGTAGTTACTAAAAATGCCTCAATTATGCCTTTAATAAATAAAATTAGAGAAGTGGTTAAATGGGTAAAAGCTAGTGTTGTAAGTGACCAAATAAGAAAAATTCAAAAAGACCAAGGAATGGAAGAGGGAAACATTAAGAAATTTATTTTAGATGTAAAGACACGTTGGAATTCGTTATATTATATGATAGAGAGGTACCTAGAACTTCAAGAAATGGTAAATCCAATGTTATTAAAAACGCCAAAGAGTCCAGATGTTCTAAGTGCCTCCGAAACGGAAAGAGCCAGGCAATTCATATTGTTGCTGAGACCTCTTGAATATATGACCAAAGAATGTTCTGGTGAAAAATACATAATCTCAAAAATAATTCCAATGTTGTTTTGTTCATTTCAGCAGTTAGATGCAATAAATACTGAAGACGGGATACTGCAATCATGTAAAACTGTCTTAATTATTCAAATGAATAAGAAGTTTGGACAAATTGAGTCATGTTCTATTATAGCTCTTGCAACACTTTTGGATCCGCGATTCAAAAATTTACAAAATTAAGAAAATTAATTAACGAAGAAAAACTACTTTCTCAAGTGAAGACGAAGAATCGCTAGATCAAACTATGGCTGAAACAGACTATTCATCTCAGTTCTGGAGTCACCACACTCAAGTTGCCAATGGCAAAAAAAACAGGGCAAACCAGTATGCAGGAAATAGATGATGAAGTTACACTATATTTAAGAAATCCTGTGTTGCATTTAAAAACTAATCCATTTGAAGTTTGGGAGGATATGAAAACGGTTTTCCCAAACATTCATAAAGTTTCAAGAAAATATCTATGTATTGCTGCTACATCGGTTCCAGCAGAACGTTTATTTTCTAAAGCTGGAGCCACTTATTGCAGGGACAGAAATAGATTACTGGGAAACAGGGTCTCCAAACTTATTTTCTTAGGAAGCTGCTCCAAATTAGAGTGGAACATTTAAAAAAAAAGTTTTATTTGACGTTGACGTGTAATATTTTTAAAAGAATATATTTTTTATTTTCGTTTTTCAATTGTTACTCCTTCTTCCATATCAGTTTCGATTTGATACCAGTAGGTATCGATAATTTGTTATCGATACGAAACTGGGATCGATACTTCACATTCAATACCTTTCGATACCTAGTATCGATATTTAGCGAGTATCGCATATCTCTAAAATATCGACGCAGATATCGGTTGCGTGTGGAGACACTAGGGCTATTCGATTTAACTGTGCAGTTTGAAATCGTTACGATATATCGTTATTTCTGTAGCGGGCTTATAACCCACAAAAAAAATAATTTGCTTTTATTGCATTATTCAACTCCTATTTTCATATATTATCGGTTGCAAAATGGACCAAGCCAACTTATCACTAAACTACTTTTGCCGTTCTTAGTTTGACGTTGATATTCCATCTGTCACAGAAGCTGAACATTTGAGCAACCAGTCAACTGAGCAAACGAGATCAGTTATAGCAGGAACAAGTCTTAAACCAAAAAAGCGAGTACGCAATTCTGAAAGATAGAAGAGAGTTATTGATAAAAAGAAGTGATGTGCCGGTGAGGAATATAAAACAAAATCTGGAAAAATTGTTCCAGCAAAAGAGTTCAGTCCAATTATTGTATGTACTTACAAAAATAAATGCTCTCTTAAGATTCCCCAAGAACGGCAAAATGAGCTACATTCGAATTTTAATTCTATAAAAACCTCCAACTTACAAACTTCTCACTTATTCTCTTTGATAAAAGTTGTGAACAAACTACGTAGATACACTCCAAATCCAGACAATAGAAGACAGAAAACTAGAATCTATTATTTGCCGGACGAAAATGGTATAGAGCAAAAGGTTTGTAAGTCTTTCTTCCAAGCTGTTCTACAGGTTTGTATTTTATTTCGATATTTTATGCGGAATAATTTTCTATTTTTTCTATTCCAGGTTTCTACTGAAGAACAAATCAGTGGAACATCTCCTCCATGCGACCGTCGAGGAAAACATGCACCAGCCAATAAAACAAGCGATGAAAAGAGAAAGGAGGTGAAATATTTCATCGAGAAGTTCCCCTGCTATGAATCCCACTATAGCAGGGAAAACAGTAACCATAGAAAATATCTTTCACCAGATTTAAGCATTGGCAAAATCTTTGAGCTGTATAAGGCTGAAACAATAAATCCGGTATCTTATTTCATTTTCCGAAAAATATTCAATACTGAATTCAATTTATAATTCCATCCCTCAATCACAGATTCTTGTAAGAAGTGTGATCTTTTTAATATAAAAATCCAGGCAGGAGATGAAACACAAAAAAGACAATTGGAAATTGACAGAGAATTGCATCAGAGGAAAGCTGAAAGTGCCAGAGAGGGACTCAAAACTGACACTTAGATTTCGAGAAATGGAGAGATCTCCGTAATATGTTTTGATTTGATGAAAACTCTGCCAACACCGGTACTAACAACAGGAATATGCTATTATAAAAGACAACTATGGACTTACTGCTTCGGTATTCACGATATGGGAACTGATCGTTCTTTCATGTTTGTATGGGATGAAACAGTTGCCTCAAAAGGTCCCCAAGAAATAGGCTCTTGCCTTTTATACTACATCAAGAACTTTGTAACTTAAAAAAACTTATAATGTACTCCGATCAATGCGGAGGCCAGAACCGCAATATAAAAATGTCTGTGCTCTGTAATTACATCACTGCGTCACCAGATTATACAGTGGAAGCAATTGACCACACATTTTTACAGAGGTCACTCGTATCTTCCCAGTGATCAGGATTTTGGCCTGATAGAAAAGGAAAAAAAGTTTCATCCTAATATTTTTATTCCTAAAGATTGGCATATCTCGTAATTATGAATGCAAAGAAAAAAATCCCTTTACAGTAATCGAAATGAGAAAACACAATTTCTATTCCACCAAGGTGCTCGAGGACAACATTACGAACCGAAAAATTTCTGACGCCAAGAACAAGGTGGAATGGGTGAAAATACAATGGTTCCGATTTGAAAGAAAATATCCTGATACAATCCAGTACAAATACACAATCAGAGAGGATAATCATTTTGAAAAGGTTGACATCAGCAAAAGAAAAAAAGGTATTGACTCAAAATGCACTTCCACTATTCTACCCCAACGGCAATGTAATAAATGAGGCAAAAAAGAAGGATCTTCTTCAACTCATGGAACTTATCCCTCCTCTGCATCACAAGTTTTATGAAAATTTGAAGTCGTCGACTCATCGAGTCATCAGGCGGAGATCTAATTGGATCATTGGAAGAAGATGATTAAGAGAAAACTTTTTTAATTAAAAGACTTTCTTCAACTCAGTTATGTCATAGAGAAGTTGTTACCTCCTTTTCCCGGGGGTCACCTGACCTAAACGGTTGTCGAAGGTAACAAGGTTACAAAAAGGGAAGGGTGAGATATTTATATAAATTAATCCCGGACTTCTCGCTGCGTAGAGTGGGGGGGGGGGTAAAACTTATAATGAGTGAGTATATTTAACCTCTAGAACTGGCCTAGTCTGTGGTCGCAATATCTAATTCGATTATGGGAAGGAACAATTGAACTAGTCAGTAGGCGGATTTGCGTAAAATTCTGCATTCAAAATGTTTTAAGCAAATGAAATGTGACAATGACACTGACAGCGCTTGGCTTGCCTTTTCCCCAATTTTATAAATGTTAAATAATATGAACTATATAATGGATGATATAAATTTACTATTTAAAGAAAGCTTCCGCAAAAGTATACTCTTGGGATTACATGGTCTTCCTCGTAAGTATAAGGTTTAGCTAAATGACTAGTACTTATTACCTATTGAATTATGTACACTACTTTATATCTATTATATGACAGCTATTTTAGGCATTAACACCTTATTCATGTAGTTGAGGATAGGAAGAATTATATAATATATACTATTTAGGCGTTCGTATGCCCTTAATCCTGTTAATAAAATATATACAATATCTAGAAAAGATAGTTAACTGCTCCTTTCGAACAAAAATTCAGTACCGTTACCACTAGTTAACAGGTAAGAAGTTTGTGATTATCACTAACCCTATAGATAAATTGGGAAGATCTTACTTGAGATTTCACTTCTTAGGTGTCCTTATGACGGTACCTACGATTTCTTTCTCTGACTGGGTACGTCCTGCTGTGAGGTTGAGTTGGGAGGCGGAAGTAAAGATGTCGAAGGCTGACCCCGAAGTAGTCGCTCTAAAGATAGACTTATTCGGATAGATGTAAGCCGATACAAAAGAAATAAACGTATATACAGATGAAGAATTAGAATATGTACAAGAAGAGGACTAAGAAGAAGTAGAAGTAGAAGGTCTGAAAAGAAAATATAGTTCAACGACACTGCTGGTAATTAAGCCAGTCCCATAAAAAGAAGTATTACTTACCCTAGATGGCATGTGACATTTAGGTGAGTTTTGTGTTATCAGGCAATATATCCATGAATTCATGAATCCTTACAACTAACTAAATTGTACAGGAAAATCCTGATTATTGTTATTTTTCCTAGTTCACAAAAACCGCAGTATGCGACAGTTTACCAACCAGGAGATAACCAAAACCAATATGGAGGAGGTCAAAAGTCAATGCCCTGTCTCCACGGCCTTGAAAGGTCGACAGAGGTCTTCTACCTTTTTAAGAAGGGGTCAAGGTCAGTGGTTACCTGAATGCTTGAAGAATCAAGACACCTTTGGCTTTTGTTAAAGACCAAGAAACCCAAGGTTAACCTAAGAACCAGTTATCTAGTGTCAACAAAGATGAACTCATTTAGGATGTACGTAGTTTTAATAAAATATTAAATTAAGGTAACCATGTAATGCATCTAAGCCACAGTTGTTTACTACTATCTAATGTATGGTCTATTTCAGGGTGAACCGTAACAAAGTATGTTTGTTTTTTTTATGCCAATTGAAAAATTATTTGTGTTAGGATATTAAAAATACTATCAAAATTTCCATTGTTGTTTGATTCTAAAATCGGAATTAAGTCGAAAAAACAATTAAGCAAAGTGGACTAAGCCACATGTCAATACCTTGTCAATATACAAGGTATCTTATATTATATCTAATTTTCAATACAATTTCGCGATCTGAAATTGATTTGATACAAAATACTTCAGATCAGTACATACAAACAACAGACAATTTTCACACAAAATGTAAACCCATTTATCTTCTATTAACCTTAATATGGGTTAGTCCACTAATGCACTCATATCCTCAGATATAAGTTAGCCTTGGAGCTCAATTCTTGTAATATTCTAGCTGACATAAGATCATGCCCTGGGGCTCTACCAGGATTTAACTTTGTCCTGATGGAATTAGTAACCTGCCTTATTGTAAATTTCTCAAGCGGAAGTTCTAGCTGAAAGGGGGATTGTAAAAATTCAATAATTTCAGCATCATTGTTTTCGACGGGACTCATTAGAAACGGCTGAAAAACTGACACCAAGTGTTTTCCAAACAATGCAGCTTTCTGAAGAGGCAGACACACGAATATTATTGCTTATAAGGCACAATAGATCTTTCAGGTCTCAGTGAATGTCACCCCAATATACATACATTATTACATAAAATGTCAGCTAAATCAGAAGGCTTCACTAGATGTATTATAGATTGTAGCGATACTGATGTTCTAATTCTTTTAGCACATTTTAAGAACTTTTTAACTAAAGAAGTATGGATAAAGACAGGTGTTAAAGAAGCTAAGCGGTTTATTCCTGTAAACAAAATAAATCTTCAGTCGAACTTATCAAAAAGTTTACCAGCTTTCCATGCTCCAACAGGATGTTATAGCACTAGTCAATTTGCTGGACTGGGCAAAAAATCCGAAAAAATCATGCTGGAAAATATTTTTTTTCGCTACTAGCCTATAAACCTAACTTTATTGACTTGTGTTGAGGTAGTAAAGTTGTTCATTATTAACCAAGGTAGAAAAATACAGAGCCTACAGCTGTCATGTCATGTGAAACGGGAGTCGACAAACTAATATTTAAAAAAATTAAATGCCAGTAGTGAAGTGAAAAAAATGCTATATGAGCCACGGTAGAAAAGTGTATTAATGTCTCGAAGCTTCGCTTCTCGGTCTTTAATGGACCTCGACAATAATACCTCACTTTTCTACCTTGGCGCATAATTACTATTATCCCATCACGCATTTCTAAAAGACGTAGGAACATCGGAAATGGTGGATAACCTCTTTATTCAAATGCAAAAATTTGTTCTAAAACTCTACACACAGTGATGACGTTGACTGCGTAGATACTCTAAGAGGTATTTTATCTTATTTTAGAAATTACCTCCAACTAGAGATAGCTTATTATTGCATTGTCAAAGGGTAAACTACCAGACACACATTTGTTTACGTAGTTTAGAATCTAAATCTGTATTACAACCAATACTTAAAACATTATCGGAGTTTTTTTTACACACGGATTTATTAACTTCATGTAATTGTTTAAAAGGTATATGCATTTAATAAACTTTATTTTTGTTCAAGTTCAAACACATATTTACCAAACGCAAACAATAGTGTTCAAGTTGAAATTTTACCCCACCGTTTTTTACATTATTTGAATAAAACATACATTTCTTTTTATGAAAAAAAATTATTTTTTTGTTTTTTTCTTTAATATAACATGAAAAAATTGATATTGAAAAATTACTGCATCTATGCAACTTACAGTGCATTACGTCACTTGTGTGCATTAGGTGTAACATGATATGAACGTAGGCCACTTTCTCTAAATAAAATCGAAGATCGCATGAACGTCATTTTTGATTTCATGTTGATTTAGGAGACGCCGTTTATTCAATGTGTTTTTCTTTTCAATTGTTTTTGCGAGTTTTACTTTTGTTTACGTATACGTATAAGGGTGTCCAGTAACTCTTCTGCCAAACGGAAACTACAGTTACTAGAGGTGATGATAAGTCGATTAAGCTCAAATTACCTTAATCCGAAAATGCTTCCTAAGGGAGCTACAGCCCTTTGAAGAAGACGTCCTCATATGAGTTTTCTTCAAATTATTCAAAAATCCCTTTACTTAAAATATTCAAACTTGGTATAATCAATAAACAGTTACAAACCAGTCGTTCGCTGTAAATAAATTTTTTTCATATCCATCACAAGCGTGTCAGTCGGGGGGACCAACAGGTAATTTTATTAAAAAAATTTTATTTTCAAGTTTTTTATGTATCCGACACCGAATTTGGAAAATTCAAGATAATTTTCATAAAAAATGTTCTCTTCTTTCAAATCGATATCATGAACCGTTTTCGAGAAAAATAAATTTCTTACATAAAATCATGTTGGATTATAAAATTGTATCTGTAATATCAAGTTGGCTTTGAAATATCAACAAATTGTTCAGATACTGGTAACAAAAGTCGTAAATATTAAGTTGCTTACATTGTTTTGGAAATTTTAAATTAATTTTATTTCGTAAGGGTATAAAACAACAATCAACATTAAAAAAAAGAAAGTTAGAGATAATTACCAACAGAAATAAGAGAATTAATTTTACAACAGATGCTCTACATGACGACCGTTTGTCTCAATACACAAATTTATTCTTTTCTCTAAAGATCGTCTAATTTTTGCAAAAATTCCTGCATTATTTCTAATTTCATTACAAGCGTTTTGAATTCTTTGCCACAGCTTATTACGGGTTTCTATTGGAACAGCATAGACTAATGATTTTAAATAACCCCAAATACAAAAATCACAGGGGTTTAAATCTGGAGATTTTGGGGGCCAATTAACTGGACCACCTCATCCGATCGATTTATGATAGTTATTGTCGAGATATTGACGAACCTTTCTACTGAAATGAGCTGTGGCAGCCGTCGTGCTTGAACCATAAATTATTTCGAATCATCGGGGGAACCTCATCTATTAAATCAGGTAAAACATTTTGTAGGAAATTAAGATATTCTTGTCCAGTTAAACGGCTAGGAAGCTCTACGGGTCCCAGAAGCTGATTACCGATTACACCTTTCCAAACATTTATACTAAATCTTTGCTGGTGCTTTTTCTTTACTGTTGCATGAGGATTATCACCAATGTAGGCATAATGATGTGTATTATGTAAATTAAAAATTCCGTCTCTGGTAAACGTAGATTCATCGCAAAATAAAATATTGGAAAAGAAATTAGGATCCTGATTTTTTTGTTCCGCAACCAGTTTGAAAAATCTATGCGGGCAGGGAAATCACCATCTACCATGGCATGAACTTTTTGAAAATGAAAAGGATGAAGGTTTTCTTTATGAATAATATTCCATATGGAAGACTTGGAAATGCCAGAATACATAGCAGCGAGTCTTCTGGTGCTAACCTCAGGATTATTTTCGATTTCAATCAAAATATCGTCTTCGTATTCCATTGTCACATCAGGTCGTCTACCAGTTTCAGTATTTTTAGGTACTACTGAGCCACTTTCTCTTAATCTTTGGTGTACGGCTACAAATGTTGCGCGAGCAGGATGCCTTCTATTTGGAATTTTTTCCGCATATCTTCGCTCTGCTGCACGAGCGTTACATTGTACTTCCCCATAAACTAAATGCATATCAGCATATCCTTCATTCGAAAAATAAACCATTTTGATCAAATTAACTATTATGTTTTACCTTTCACACACAATAACAATAATAACTGTTTAGAATCAAAATAATTTGACACATTGTCAGATTTTGTTGATTTTTCAAAGCCAACTTGATATTACAGATACAATTTTATAATTCAACATGATTTTATGTAAGAAACATAAATTTATTTTTCTCGAAAACGGTTGATGATATCGATTTGAAAGAAGAGAACATTTTTTATTAAAATTATCTTGAATTTTCCAAATTCGGTGTCGGATACATAAAAAACTTGAAAATAATTTTTTTTTAATAAAAATACCTGTTGGTCCCCCCGACTGACATGCTTGTGATGGATCTGAAAAAAGTTTATTTACAGCGAACGACTTGTTTGTACTGTTGCTATTGAAAAAGTTATGGATAAACGATATAAATATTGTTTTGTACCATATTGTTTGAATACAACAATTAAAACACCTAACAAAAAATTTGTTTTGGTTCCAATTAATGAAAACCGCAGGAGGAGTTGGTTCCAGGCTGCAAGACGTACTAATTTTAACAAAAACACAATTTATTTCTGTTGCGAAGATCATTTTGATGTAAGTATTTAAAGGCATTTACATAAAATAATGTATGCATTCTTACATAGTTCAATATTGTATTATTCATCCACATTGTATTAGTTTCAGAATGATATGGAGAATTATATGCAATTCAAAATGATGGGAGGCAAAATTATCCTCAAAAAAAATGTTGAACCCCATATTTTCAATTGGCCAGAAGCATCTGATTCAAAGAAAAGAAAATTAGATACCTGTTTTGAAAGTGAACCATCCACCAGTAAAGCAAGTGTAGAGATGCTAGATACCAAGATTAGTGTGGGAACACAATTTTCGACCGAGGTAAATGATAATTATCAGCAAACTGAAGTGTGTAAACGATGATAGTGTATCTTGCAATATACGACTTACAAAAAAAACTGTTACAACTTGATACCTCAAGTTTATCTTTTTACAGACATTGCGACATCCCCAATTAAGAAGAAAAAAGCTTTATATATCGAAGAGGCAAGTACAGAAGAAACTACTGAGGGACCACAAACTGGGAGTAATTTTTTTCCCAAAAGTGATAATAGTGAGAATCAGAATGTGAGTAAGAATATCGATAAATATCCAAAAAGATATTTAGGCGTACCAAAAATTTGGCATCCCAGTTTGGTAAATTTGTTATGTAAACATACAAAGATAAAAAAGGAACATTTTTGTTATGCTTAATGAAAATCAAACTAAACGATTCTTTTGCCAGGTTAGCCGATTAGTTTTTTTTGTCAATAGTTGGGACTTCACAGGTGTTCAGAAATAATATTTTTTAAATTGATTCTTATTTAAGAAAAAACATATATTGGCCAGAGCAAGACATCATAAAATATAATCTACCGATACCATTTAGAGGCAAATATAGTGAATTTCAATCTATTATAGACTGTCTTGAAATTCAAATTCAGAAGCCCTCAAACCCTGTTCAACAATCGTTAACTTGGTCCAAATATAAAAAATTTTATACGGTTAAGTACTTAATCTCTTGTACGCCAAATGGCTTTATTAATTTTATTTCTACTGGATTTAGTGGACGTACAAGTGATACATTATTAATGGAGAAATCCTAGTATTTAGCAGTATTACCTCACAACTCTGTAATAATGGCAGATCGTGGTTTTAAAGAGGTAGAGCAGTTATTAAAAACAAAAAATAATTGTACACTATTAAGACCTCCTAGTGTCAGCAGTTCTGTGAAACCGACAAAATAAGAAGTACTGAAAACTAAAAGAATTGCCAGTTTAAGAATACATGTTGAGCGAGTCATAGGAAGACTAAGGGAATTTGCCTTTTTAAAACCTCTTTCTGTCATAGATCACAATTCAATATTTTACACAGATGTAGTTATTCGCATAGCTTGTTCTTTATCCAACTTACAGTCGCCGATAGTCAAATCTTAACTTTGTTATAAAATTTTATTATTACCTGCTTAGTTTATTTTAAATTGTACCTAACAATATTTAGATTAGCAGCTTCATATTATTTTGTGACATTTTTCATCTGTATTGTTTTATTTCAATTTGTTTTTGAATGAATAAATATTATTTCTAAAATAAATAATATTCCGGAAATCCAGGACTCCCTCACAAACTAACCATACCTACTAATGAAAACGACAAATTAAGCTACTGAATATAATTTATTAAAAATATGATTTTCATAAAATAACTTAGAATTTACAATTATATTATTTATAAAATTTTCTTCATAGTCTACCCACTTCAGAATTAATTTACCTGATACTTCAAAATCAGGTTCTGCAACCAAAAAGAGGCCTTTTTTTGTTTGTGGCCATCATTTGCAGATGGATTTGGGCTTTATATTTATTTTTAATTTCGCCATCTTTTATATAATTAATTATATACATTTTTTATGGTTGATGAGCCGTCTTTGTACCATTGAATGGCATTCTTTCCAAGTCTGGTAATGGTATTTGGATCCCATTCCTTCTTGTTGCTTAATTCCGTAACGAATTTCTTTGAAAAGTTATACTTTTTCATCATACCATCTTGTGGCATGTCCCAGGTTTTCTGATTTCTAAGAAGTAAGGAGGAACTTGGTTAGGAAATTATTTAGAACCCCGAGAGTGGGATTGGAGATTGCGAAATGAATTCCTGGTACCGATTACGAATGGTTGTGGTTCAAGCTGTGGATGCAGGAAATCGGGGTTGCAATGTTCTTTAGCTTGTGGCCAGTGTAATGGGCAAGCCGCAAGCTCGCCTCAATGCTTCACCATATCATGAAGACAGTACTTTTGACCCCGAAATACTCGAAGTTCTGGAGATAAATATCCTTAATGACGAGAATTATGATTATGAATCGGAAGACGAAAGAAGAAGAAAATTAAGACATGTTCTTAGTATTAAAGTTTTCATAAAATATCCCGAAATTTGAATTACAACTTAATTAATTTACTTAATAAATTTCAACCTAAAAATAAAATGTAATGAGTATTGATTAGATTATAATTAAGTAATTCACTCAACGATTTTTCGATTATACGAATACGTAAGTGTTATTAAACAAAAATATATTAGATGAATGACAAATTATTAATTATAATATAATTATTAATAAAAAAGGTAAATTATTTATAATTATATATTTTTAATGATTTGTAGACTTTATACGGCTTATTATAATATCGGAACTAACGGTTGACTTTGCATTATGATGAAAACAGCTAAGCGCTGCGCGCTCTCCACCCTTTATCTCAAAGACAGTTTCGTGTATAAAAAAATGTTTAGAACAAAAGTTGTAGAGAATTTTGCTCTCTACAATATCTTAAGACGCGGACACGAGATTTTATGAGACTCTTGAGACAAGTTTTAGAATGAAAAAATAAAGGTTTGTACAAGTTTACAGCTTATTATTTTTCATTCAGAAGTGAATGACTGGGTTATGTTGCCGTTTTAGTACAGGCGAATAAACTTTTTTGAAAAAAAAAAGTTGTCTAAAGTTTGTAGAGGGGGTCATTACAAACAAGGGAAAACTAAACGCAACAGCTGAAAAGTGGGAAGGAGGATTTGGGGGGTGGAAAAGGGGTGGAAAAAGACATTATTGCGATTCCCGGCCAAAGTTGAGGTCCTGGAAAAAAGTTGAATGTAAAAGTTGTAGATCTCAAAAAGATCTACAACTTTTGTATCAGTAACTTTTTCACTAATAAAACTTTGATTGAAATAAGTTATACAGTTTCTTTTGTACTTTTTCTAGTAGAACTCAATGGTGAAGTTTGTTTTTTGATTTTTTCAAAAATTTAATGAGAAGCAAAAATGATCACGAAAAACAAACTTTTTTCTTTTTTTTTGCATTTTTGAGCATGGTGGAAGTTGTAGAGGGGGTCATTACAAATAAGGGAAAAATAAATGCAACAGCTGAAAAGTGGAAGGGATGATTTGGGGGGTGGAAAAAGACATTATTGCGATTTCCGGCAAAAGTTGAGGTCCTAGAAAAAAAGTTTATTGTAACAGTTGTAGATTTCAGAAAGATCTATTGTATTATTAGTGACTTTTTCACATAACCCCAAAATTAGCTCGAAAAACGCAAAAAACTCCATTTTTGGATTTTTATTTTTAGTTTCGGCAAAAATTGTTCGATTTTGATGAAAATTTGGTAGAAGGTAGCTTTTATAGTAACAAACTACAAAAAAAATTAAAATGAAAATATTGAAATTTTTTCAAGTTATGACGTTTTTTTGGGGGTCCCTGGTAATATCCCTAGTGCATTTAATTTTTCCGGAAAAACGAGTTTCTAAGTAATTTGTTTTAACAAATAGCATGAGCGAGAGTGGTTTTAAAAATCCGAGTCGAAGGCGAGGATTTTTCCACTTTCGCGAATGCTATTTGTTAAAACAGATTACTTAGAAACGAGTGTTCCAATTTTTCCACAGGAAAAATTAGATGCACGAGGGATATTTGGTAAGATTATTTCCTGAGTTAAATAAACATTTTATTTTAATACATTTTTTTTAATTAAAATAATAAGAACAATATAACTTTCAAGCTAGGAAAGGTAATTACTTCAAACTCATTTTAAATGTCAAACTTGCATGAAATTTTTTCGATTTTTTTTCCGGCGGTTTTGCTGACAGCTAAGCTGACAGTTGTTAAGTAATTTTTCCACTTAAAATTTATATTTGACATACCAATTCTTGATAGCGATTGGTCAAAATTAATAGCAAGGAAATAATCGGTAAATACACTTCTGCTTTGGAAAATTCTCGAAATGAGGTCCGCGGGTGCTCATTTTTTTCGTTTTTACTTCTACTAAAAATAAATAGTAGTCACAATAGAAGAACATGCTCAAAAATGCAAAAAAAAATTAGTGCGTGCAGTCCCTCCGCGCGGAAGAAGTTATACTTCGTAATGTGGAAATGAAAATAGGAAAGGGTAGAAATTGATTTTTAGTGAAATCATATTGTTTCTTTAAGACAAACTTTATTACCATTGCTTACAATTCACAATTGATCGCATCTTTTAATTATCATTTTCGAGTGGAGAAATATCCAAATCTATAACATTTCCAATGGGATTATGATAACTAAAGTAAATTATATGTGTATCAAATCAAACTAAAAAAACAAGTAAATGAAATAATTAAAATATTATAAATTAAAATAGAACAGGAAGTACGTATTTCAGCTAATTTCACGACGCTCACACTGTTTACTTCGCTGCATAGCAAGAATACCACGCGCATGTGCTTGGGATCTACCGACTCACTCTCTTTCTCTCTCCTACTTTCTACCTTTGTGTATCTTTCTTTCTCTCTTTAACGTTTAAAGCGACCTTGTTGGAAGTCGCATTAGAAGTATCCCTTGAAAAGAATACTTACACTGCCATCTGTCATTGAATGCCGAAGGTTTTGGTCATATGAAGAAAATTCCAAAAAAGGAAATTTTTAGTGAATTAAATTTTAAAAGTTACCTTATTTAAGAAAAAAAGTTTACTTACACTATCCTTTGTTGATAAATGCCGAAGATTTTGGTCATGTGAAGGAAATTTCAAAATTACAATCACTTAATAAATTACTTTTTAAAAAGAGTACTTACACTGCCATCTGTTATCGAATACCGAAGGACTTACTCTCTTTCTCTCTCCTACTTTCTACCTTTGTGTATCTTTCTTTCTCTCTTTAACGTTTAACGCAACCTTGTATAACTTCAAAAAAGAAAAAAATACGTTTTTCGTGATCATTTTTAGCTTAATTCTCATTAATTTGTTTAAATTTTAGAAATAATAAAAAAAACGTAACTTCACCATTGAATTCTACGGGAAAAATACAAAAGAAACTGTTTATAACTTATTTCAATCAAAGTTTCATTAGTGAAAAAGTTACTGATACAAAAGTTGTAGATCTTTTTGAGATCTACAACTTTTACATTCAACTTTTTTCTAGAACCTCAACTTTAGCCGGAAATCGCAATAATGTCTTTTCCACCTCCCAAATCATCCCTCCCACTTTTCAGCTGTTGCATATATTTTTCCCTTATTTCTAACTTCCACCTACCCCAAACTTTAGATAACAATTTTTTTTTCACCAAAAAATGAGCTAATTATCCTGGTCTATATACATGGATAGTTCAGCTTTTCTCTAATGTGACAGTGTGACTTAAATTGAAATATACATTAATAAAAATACTGTCGCTGACTCACGTATCATTTTTATTAACGACGCCAATTTGCTTTATGTTATGCTGCTGTACGGTTGTTCAAGGTCTTAATAAATAGTATTTTTGGATTTTTTCCATAGTTATAATAAATTATAAATAAAATAAACGTTAAATATCAAACAATGTCACTGAGTATTAACTTATTATCTTTATCAACTAACTAAACAGTCATACATTATTTAATAATGATATCCATTATGTAGGTAATTAGAGTTGTTCTATTACAAATAAATTTTTCGGCATCATTCGGTTTGGAATTTGATGTGTGCGTAAATTAAGACCACCGTTGATATAATGTTGATTTCATTGGGTCATAACCCTGCTCCCATTACTGATAAAAATAGTTTAATCGAATAAAATTGGGCGTGAATCCATTAAATCGTGTTCCATTTTTTTATTACCAGATATACATCGAGAGAATTTTGATGTTCGACGGAATTCGCAATGAGTATTTCAAGATTTAGTCTGTAGCAAATTTTTAATTAATAAAATAGTCTTTATACGAGGGTTGTCAAAATTAACTGTCATGTTTAGTTAACTGAACGCCAAGATTTATTTCAGACTGCTTCGTTTAAAGCTTGAAACACCACATCAGTCGACAATTTTTTATTGGTTTGGAGAATTTAAACGTGGACGGATTAATCTTAGCGAGAACAGGTCTACCAACAACGGCAGTCACTCAGGAAAACGTCGATGCTGTATAACTCCCCAGTGTAAGTTGGCACTTGAACTTTGGACTTCTGAGGTGCGCGGTAGAACATCCGATCACTCGAGACTCACTGAAATTGAGGACCCCAGTCTCTGTTTTGACCGCAAACGGTTAATATCTCAGTAATTCCAGTGGCGTAGTAGTATTATAGTAGTTTTTAGTTACGGTAATTATTATCAGTACCTAGTTCAATTATAGAAGGTGTGGTTTTAGCTTAATTATAACTAAACTAGTTATAATTATTAGAATGGAGTTTAAAAGTAAATTAACATATAAACCTTCAAGTGGTCAATGCCGTGAACTAGTACAAGGTGAACAAGGTAGACAAGGACAAGGAAGAAGAATTGATTGATTTCATACAATTTTTTTTCTAGGTTTCAGGGAAATGACAATATTGACTAGAAATGAAAATGGATACAATCGTATTGCGAGAGATGATAGCTGTCATGTGCCGGGAAATTTTCACTTATTAATTTTACTGCTACATGCTTATGTGGATGAACATTTTTCAGATAATTTGCTGGTTACCATAGCAGCAATGTCGAAATAAATCATCTGATTGGTATATTGATAACTGGTATATAGGGACATGAAACTCTAGAATGGAGTATATCATGAATTAATAGTAAGTCCTTTCTTAAACGTCTATTTTGTAACAGTTACATGTTAATTTCAGATTCAATGAGGGAATAATCATATGGTGTTCACTTGTTTGACTTAAAAGCTACATACCTTAAAAATATATGTTGAAATCTATCAATACGTTGAATATAATAGTTGTAATGAGGTGACCAAAGACAAGAAGCATACTCCAAATACAGTCTAACCAATGCACAATAGAGAGTCTTGATGTAGTTAATACTGATAAAATGTTATAAGTATAACTAGAAACACATCTACAACGTCCAAAACACATGGCTTGGCATTTAGTTGCATTCAGCTCCATCCCATTACAATTGCACCATCTCACTAAATTCTCAAGGTCTACTTGAAGCTTGGTACAATCACTCAGACTATTGACTTGGAGGAACAATTTTAGATCATCAGCAAATAACAATTGATGACTAATTTTAAAACAGTTGGTTATCTCATTGATGAATATGTTTAACAAGGATGGCCCCAAATGTGAGCTTTGAGAGACCCCAGAGGTAACTTGAATCTCACTAGACTTAAAATTACATACACGTTCAACCTGATTTCTGTGAAATAAGTAACTGGCAAACCATTGCAGCAATAGGAATAGGAATAGCATAGGAATAATTTATGAAACAGCATCAAATGATTAATCCTATCAAATGCCTTGGAAAAATCTGTATAAATGGAATGTACTGCAGAACCTTCTTCCAAAGCATTAAACAAGAAATCAGCATTAGTATAATTACATTAAATTCTGTAGACTTACCATGTCTGAAACCGAATTGTTGATAAATTTTCTTCCCACTAAGTTGAGATGAAAGATAATCACAAACAATATTTTCAAAACCTTTTGGGATAGTGCTCTATATAGCAATTAGTCGGTAGTTCTTGACTTATAAATAGGTTTTATATAACTTTTATTATTCTTAGGTAAATACCCCAATGATCAAGATTTAGATTAAGAAAAGAGGCCTAGACAGGATTCCACTGAAGGACTTCACTAGTAATGGTGGAATTTCATCAGGTCCAGGGCCCTTATTAATATCGAGTGTGGAACGTTTATCATACACCTCGGAAATGGAAATAGAAAAATTTTCTAGAAGAAATGTATGATCTGGTATTATATTATTAGGTATATCAAAATTTAAATCGGTATACACACTAGCAAAATTCTGGGCAAATAATTCAGCTACCTACCACCAGATGAAGAAATGATGTCATTAAATTGGACCTCATTTGGTTCCTCACATTTCTCCTTTTGGAATTAACAAAGTTCCAAAATCCTTTTAGTTTATTATTGAGGAATGAGGAGGAATGTGTCAAAGAATGCATTAAATCCTCTAGGAGTGGACAGAGATCAATTTGATTGTTTTTAATAATTTTTCCTTCAAAAATTAGAAAGAAGAAACGAAATTGCACCTGATTTCCTCAAAATAACAGCAATGGTTTTATTGAAATCGGATGAATTTAAAAAAAAGCTTTTTGCATTGAACATACTTTTAAGTTTTGAAATTAGTATTGTGGATGGACCTTTGTATTTTAATTATATCGGAGATTATATTTGGTTATGAATAACTTATCACACTATCTGTTTTGACCTTGCCAAGAAAATGAATTATCAATTTTCCTTATAACTAATGATGTTTGTACATGAATTTGTTGTACATACCAACAAAATTTTGCCTTTTGAGATTTAGAACCAGAAACATTCTAATGCACTTATGACCTAACATGCAATTTTGTATTGCATAAAAATATAATTCCAAATACAAATATTTGTATATATGTAGGTATATTGAGGTTACATTCACCGAGACCTGAAAGATCTATTGTGCCCCCTTTCTTCTACTTAGTTCCTGAGGAAAGTCTCAGAGACTAGTAGCTCCTTTAGACCTATTTCCCGGAGGAATCTTAGAATATCTGCAGGCTTTAGTTTAGGTAAGTGTCCCTCTTTTATCCAGTAGTCTTCTAGGAGTTGTGCCCTAGGACTCTGTATTGCTATGCAATCCTCAAGTATGTGGATGGATGTTTCTTCTTCCATTCCACAGATTATACATTCTTCTGCCTTCACTATTTTGAGCTTTTTAAGGTGCCCATTCAGGCAAGACCTGTTAAAGCTTTTAGTGCACTTTTACTGTGACTTAGACATTCATTTGTTCTCACCTGATTGTAATCTCCCAGGAGTATCTATGATTGTCTGAGCCCCAATAGATCTTTCCAATGGTCAGATCTTCTCTGGAGTTGTTATCGCAAAAGGGTGTTTCAGCCCCTCTCTTTGCTAGCTCTTGACAATGTTGTTCTCGCCAGTTCATCGAGTTTTCCTAGGGATTCCCATACTATTTTAGAACTCAGTGCTTTAATGGTTGCTTGACTATCTAACATGATGATAATCTTTTGCTTTTGCTTTATTGGTAAGAGCGTATTCATACGAATCTTATCCATTACATGCTACTGTAACCCTATGCTGTTGGATTTTTTCTGTAGGGTTATCTGTAGGACAAACTATATGCAAGACAGCTAACTTGCTTTGCAAATGTCGGAGATAGGATAACAACAGAAATACTTAGTTCAATCACTTAAAGCCTTCTTACTCGCATTCATACTTACATGTTTTGTCAGTATTGTTTTTAATTATTGGTAATCACATTTTTGAAAATGTTTGTTTAATAATCAGTAAATAATATTTCTCTTTGATTATTATGATAGGTCCTTTAATAGTCAAGTTTTGGAATACTACCAATGCAATCCAAATTTAGTGCACTATTAACCCCAATAGAAATGTTAGTATGCTTACTAGGGAAATCATTTTGGTGCTTACTGAAAAACCAGATCTGCAGAATTTAAAAAGAGATTGTATGGATCAAAAGACTTATGGTTTGCCAAGAAACTATTACAATATCCTGTCAATAAAGCTTATCTACAACAATTTTTAACCAAACATATTTATTATGAAAAATGAAATGTTTCAAATAATTTAATGTAATTATTTCCTTACGCATTACATGGGAACTAAAATTATTGAAGGTATTTGTGCAAAATATGTTTTTTTTTAATACCTGTTTTTCTATTTTTAGATAGTAGATAGTATATTTTTATGTTATAATTTTAGTTAATATATTTTATCTACTAGCAATATTTTGCAGCATAGTTCTATAAGAAAGTCCATTTTTATGTATGAGAGAATTATATTTCTAATGTTAAATGTATTTTTTTCTAACTTCAAATTCTATAGATTTGTTACAGTTATAATTGAAAAAATATACATCCTGTACTTATACAGAGCATTTCAATGAAAACTCTCCACCCCACATAATTCTGAAGGTGTCACTTTTATGAAAAAAATGTCAAAAATCCTATAAAGGGGACATCTTTTTGCTCTTATGTAGACATTATAACTTTAACCCCCTATGTCACCTCACCTAATTTTTTAAATGTTACACCCTATACATTATTGCATTGTTGGATTCTCCTGTACAAGAGCGTTACAAAAATGTATAATACATAAGTGAAAAGTCAATCAGTTGGGAGTTACGGATAATTCCAATTTACTAATAGTAACATTTTAATTTGTAACAAATCATCAAAACAATACTAAATTATTTTATAAGGTGCTCAAATTGACTTCCATTGGTTTCTATACAATGATACAATTGAGCTTCAAATGAGTTTCGAACATTATGTAACATTTCTAGGGTTGTCGACATTGTTGAATAATTCGCTGACGTAAATCATCTATAGATGCTGGCTGAGCGGCATAAATTTTGTTTCAGATATCCCCATAAAAAGTCTAGGGGGGTTAAATCGGGTGACCTAGATGGCCATTCTAACATTGGGCCTCGTCTACCTATAAACCGAGCAGGAAATGATTCATTTAAAAACCGTCTTACATCGAGAGCGTAATGTGGAGATGATCTTGTTCAAACGCTAACAAAGCTTCTGACATGGTCTCATCATTTTCTTGTATTCGTGAGCTTCTCTGAGTTTTTGTAGATAAGACTCCCCATTTAAGTTTTCCTCAATAAAATATGGTCACCAAAAATGCCACACCAGACGTTCAAATAGTGTATAATGGACCAAGATACACTGATTTCAATAATCTTATTGATAGCGATCTTAACAAATATTATCAATGGCTGCAAAAAAATAAACTAAAAATTAACTTGGAGAAAACAAAATATCTAATCTTCAAATAAAAAAATGTACAACTGGAATGTAACATTGAATTAAACATTAATAATGTAGTACTGGAGCAAACGGAAATTATTAAATATCTGGGATTAATCCTTGATAATAATTTGTATTGGGATAAACATATTGATCACCTTAAGAACAAATTAATACCAATGATAGCTAATCTATATAAATTCAGAAATTACTTGTCCCTGAAATCTAAATATATGGTATATAATTATTCACATTTTCTAAGTATATTGAGATACCTCATCCTCATATGGGGAGCTTGCTCAATAACCTGCTTTAAAAAAATTGAAACGCTTCAGAACAAAGTGATAAAAGTTTTATTTAATTAAGTACCATTATCTGACATCGACAAACAGATTATACAAAGAACTAAAGATTCAACCAGTAAATAGAATACTACAATGCGAACAATGTAAATGTATATATAATATAATTAATTGTAGCAGTAAAACAAACACTAATATTATTTTCAATACTGATATATACTCATATAATACAAGGAACTTAAATAATATATTTTATTCTTCTATTCGCACTAACATTGGAAACAATAATCCTATAGAGAACACTGTTGTCCCATATTTAAGAAATTTGGAAATATTACCATTGCCTTGCCTATTCATACTGCTCACTGTTCTAGAAATTCATAAAAATTAAAATTCGTATCAAACCAACTCTACTGTTCACAATTATCCTACTAGAATCGCCTCTCAATTAAGGCCAGACTTTTGAAATTAAGTCTGTCAGATCGCAATACTGTGGATGTGGGCTTATATAACAAACTACCTAATGCATGTCGATCATTACCTTACAATTTATTTAAGAAAAAGGTTAAATCTTACCTTTTA